>CAXDIG010000327.1:82720-202702 GCA_963989225.1 Dromius quadrimaculatus | reverse complement strand
GTATCGCAAATCACATAAATCTATCCAATACAACATAATTCGCATGAATCCGTTCTCAAATGCACAAAATTTTGCGTTTCAAGCCAGTTATCGGCGTTTCCTCCGAGTCTCGTTGAGAAATTTTTGACTCTGTAAATCTGCTCAGAAGCAAAATTTTGCTTCAAAAGTGCGTTATATGGCAGAATCTAGCACCAAATACATCATATTTCGCGTTTTTAGAGTGCTATTCGAAGTCTTACAAACTCTGGAATAAGTCGAAATCACGCTTTTCCGCGCAGATTCTCACAATCAAAAAGTTCATATTTCTATTCAGGACCTCATGATATGTATGAATCTATCGACAAAAACATCATATTTCGTGTCTGCAGAGCGCTATCTGCAGTTATATGAAGTTTTAAATGAGTCAAAATTACCACATTCTGAGCAGTTTCAAAGTATCGCAAATCACATAAATCTATCCAATGCAACATAATACGCATGAATCCGTCCTCAGATGCACGAAATTCTGCGTTTCCAGCAAGTTATTGGCGTTTTTTCTGAGTCTCGTTGAGAAATTTTTGACTCTGTAAATCCGGTCAGAAGCAAGATTTGCTTCAAAAGTGCGTTATATGGCAAAATCTAGCACTCAATTCATCATATTTCGTGTTTTAGAGTGCTATTTGCAGTTTTACAAACTTTGGAGTAAGTCGAAATCACGCTTTTCCGCGCAGATTTTCACAATCAAAAAGTTCATATTCCAATTCAGGACCTCATAATAGGTATGAATCTATTGACAAAAACATTATATTCCGTGTTTTCAGAGCGCTATCTGCAGTTATATGAAGTTTGAAATAAGTCAAAATTACCACATTCTGAGCAGTTTCAAAGTATCGCAAATCACATAAATCTATCCAATACAACATAATACGCATGAATCCGTCCTCAAATGCACAAAACTTTGCGTTTCCAGCAAGTTATCGGTGTTCTTTCTGAGTCTCGTTTAGAATTTTGACTCTGTAAATCTGCTCAGAAGTAAGATTTTGCTTCAAAAGTGCGTTATATGGCAGAATCTAGCACCAAATACATCATATTTCGTGTTTTCAGAGTGCTATTTGCAGGTTTTACAAACTTTGGAATAAGTCGAAATCACGCTTTTCCGCGCAGATTTTCACAATCAAATAGTTCATATTCCTATTCAGGACCTCATAATATGTATGAATCTATTGACAAAAACATCATATTTCGTGTTTTCAGCGCGCTATCTGCAGTTATATGAAGTCCGAAATAAGTCAAAATTACCACTTTCTGAGCAGTTTCAAAGTGTCACAAATCACATAAATCTATCCAATGACAACATAATACGCATGAATTCGTCCTCGAGTGCAAAAAATTTTGCGTTTCCAGCAAGTTATCGGCGATTTCCCGAGTCTCGTTGAGAAATTTTTGACTCTGTAAATCTGCTCAGAAGCAAGATTTTGCTTCAAAAGTGCGTTATATGGCAGAATCTAGCATCAAATACATCATATGTCTTGTTTTTAGAGGACTATTTGCAGTTTTACAAACTTTCGAATAAGTCAAAATCATGCTTTTTCGCGCAAATTTTCACAATCAAATAGTTCATATTCCTATCCAGAACCTCATAATATGTATGAATCTATATACAAAAACATCATATTCCGTGTTTTCAGAGCGCTATCTGCAGTCATATGAAGTTTGAAATAAGTCAAAACTACCACATTCTGAGAAGTTTCAAAGTATCGCAAATCACATGAATCTTTCCAATACAATATAATACGCATGAATCAGTTCTCAAATGCACAAAATTTTGCGTTTTCCAGCAAGTTATCGGCGTTTTTTCTGAGTCTCGTTGAGAAATTTTCGACTCTGTGAATCCGCTCAGAAGCAAGATTTTGCTTCAAAAGTGCGTCATATGGCAGAATGTAGCACCAAATACATCATATTTCGTGTTTTTAGAGTGCTATTTGCAGTTTTACCAAACTTTGGAATAAGTCGAAATCACGCTTTTCCGCGCAGATTTTCACATTCAAAAAGTTCATATTCCTATTCAGGACCTCATAATATGTATGAATCTATTGACAAAAACATCATATTTTGTGTTTTCAGAGCGCTATCTGCAGTTATATGAAGTTTGAAATAAGTCAAAAATTACCACATTCTGAGCAGTTTCAAAGTATCGCAAATCACATAAATCTATCCAATACAACATAATACGCATGAATCCGTCCTCAGATGCACAAAATTTTGCGTTTCCAGCAAGTTATCGGCGTTTCCTCCGAGTCTCGTTGAGAAATTTTTGACTCTGTAAATCTGCTCAGAAGCAAGATTTTGCTTCAAAGTGCGTTATATGGCAGAATCTAGCACCAAATACATCATATTTCGCGTTTTAAGAGTGCTATTTGAAGTCTTACAAACTCTGGAATAAGTCGGAATCACGCTTTTCCGCGCAGATTCTCACAATCGAAAAGTTCATATTTCTATTCAGGACCTCATGATATGTATGAATCTATCGACAAAAACATCATATTTCGTGTCTGCAGAGCGCTATCTGCAGTTATATGAAGTTTGAAATGAGTCAAAATTACCACATTCTGAGCAGTTTCAAAGTATCGCAAATCCTATAAATCTATCCAATACAACATAATACGCATGAATTCGGCCTCAAATGCACAAAATTCTGCGTTTCCAGCAAGTTATTGGCGTTTTTTCTGAGTCTCGTTGAGAAATTTTTGACTCTGTAAATCCGGTCAGAAGCAAGATTTTGCTTCAAAAGTGCGTTATATGGCAGAATCTAGCATCAAATACATCATATTTAGTGTTTTTAGAGTGCTATTTGCAGTTTTACAAACTTTGGAATAAGTCGAAATCACGCTTTATCGCGCAGATTTTCACAATCAAAAAGTTCATATTAATATTCAGGAACTCATAATATGTATGAATCTATTGACAAAAACATTATATCTCGTGTTTTCGGAGCGCCATCTGTAGTTATATGAAGTTTGAAATAAGTCAAAATTACCACATTCTAAGCAGTTTCAAAGTATCGCAAATTACATAAATCTATCCAATACAACATAATACGCATGAATCGGTCCTCAAATGCACAAAATTCTGCGTTCCCAGCAAGTTACCGGCGTTTATTCTGAGTCTCCTTGAGAGATTTTTTGACTCTGTAAATCTGCTCAGAAGCAAGATTTTGCTTCAAAAGTGCGTTATATGGCAGAATCTAGCACCAAATACATCATATTTCGTGTTTTTAGAGTGCTATTTGCAGTTTTACAAACTTTTGAAAGAGTCGAAATCACGATTTCCGCGCAGATTTCCACAATCAAAAAGTTCATATTCCTATTTAGGACCTCATAATATGTATGAATCCATGACCAAAAACATCATATTTCATGTTTTCAGAGCGCCATCTGCAGTTATATAAAGTTTGAAATAAGTCAAAATTACCACATTCTGAGCAGTTTCAAAGTATCGCAAATCACATAAATCTATCCAATACAACATAATACGCATGAATCCGTCCTCAAATGCACAAAATTTTGCGTTTCCATCAAGTTATCGGCGTTTTTTCTGAGTCTTGTTGAGAAATTTTCGACTCTGTAAATCTGCTCAGAAGCAAGATTTTGCTTCAAAAGTGCGTTATGTGGCAGAATCTAGCAACAAATACATCATATTTCGTGTTTTTAGAGTGCTATTTGCAGTTTTACAAACTTTGGAGTAAGTCGAAATCACGCTTCTCGCGCAGATTTTCACAATCAAAAAGTTCATATTCCTATTCAGGACCTCATAATATGTATGAATCTATTGACAAAAACATCATATTTCGTGTTTTCAGAGCGCTATCTGCAGTTATATGAGGTTTGAAATAAGTCAAAATTACCTTATTCTGAGCAGTTTCAAAGTATCGCAAATCACATAAATCGATCCAATACAACATAATACGCATGAATCCGTCCTCGAGTGCACAAAATTCTGCGTTTCCAGCAAGTTATCGGCGTATTTTCTGAGTCTCGTTGAGAAATTTTTGACTCTGTAAATCTGCTTAGAAGCAAGATTTTGCTTTAAAAGTGCGTTATATGGCAGAATCTAGCACCAAATACATCATATTCCGTGTCTAAAGAGTGCTATTTGCAGTTTTACAAACTTTGGAATAAGTCGAAATCACGCTTTTCCACGCAGATTTTCACAATCAAAAAGTTCATATACCTATTCAAGACCTCATAATATGTATGAATCTATTGAGAAAAACATCATATTTCGTGTTTTCAGTGCGCTATCTGCAGTTATATGAAGTTTGAAAGAAGTCAAAATTACCACATTCTGAGCAGTTTCAAAGTATCGCAAATCACATAAATCTATCCAATACAACATAATACGCATGAATCCGTCCTCAAATGCACAAAATTTTGCGTTTCCAGCAAGTTATCGGCGTTTTTTTCTGAGTCTCGTTGAGATATTTTTGACTCTGTAAATCTACTCAGAAGCAAGATTTTGCTTCAAAAGTGCGTTATATGGCAGAATCTAGCACAAAATACATCATATTTCGTGTTTCGAGAGTGCTATTTGCAGTTTCACAAACTTTGGAATAAGTCGAAATCACGCTTTTCCGCGCAGATTTTCACAATCAAAGAGCTCATATTCCTATTCAGGACCTCATAATATGTATGAATCTATTGACAAAAACATCATATTTCGTGTTTTCAGAGCGCTATCTGCAGTTATATGAAGTTTGAAATAAGTCAGAATTACCACATTCTAAGCAGTTTCAAAGTATCGCAAATCACATAAATCCATCCAATGCAACATAATACGCATGAATCCGTCCTCAAGTGCACAAAATTTTGCGTTTCCAGCAAGTTATCGGCGTTTTTTTCTGAGTCTCGTTGAGAAATTTTTGACTCTGTAAATCTGCTGAGAAGCAAGATTGTGCTTTGAAAGTACGTTATATGGCAGAATCTAGCACAATATACATCATATTTCGTGTTTTTAGAGTGCTATTTGCAGTTCCACAAACTTTGAAATAATTCGAAATCACGCTTTTCCGCGCAGATTTTCACAATCAAAAAGTTCATATTCCAATTGAGGACCTCATAATATGTATGAATCTATTGACAAAAACATCATATTTCGTGTTTCCAGAGCGCTATCTGCAGTTATATGAAGTTTGAAATAAGTCAAAATTACCACATTCTGAGCAGTTTCAAAGTATCGCAAAATCACATAAATCTATCCAATACAATATAATACGCATGAATCCGTCCTTAAATGCACAAAATTTTGCGTTCCCAGCAAGTGATCGGCGTTTTTTCTGAGTCTCGTTGAGAAATTTTTGACTCTGTAAATCTGCTCAGAAAAAGATTCTGCTTCAAAAGTGCGTTATATGGCAGAACTCAGCACCAAATACATCATATTTCGTGTTTTCAGAGTGCTATTTGCAGTTTTACAACTTTAGAATAAGTCGAAATCACGCTTTTCCGCGCAGATTTTCACAATCCAAAAATTCATTTTCCTATTCAGGACCTCATAATATGTATGAATCTATTGACAGAAACATCATATTTCGTGTTTTCAGAGCGCCGTCTGCAGTTATATGAAGTTTGAAATAAGTCAAAATTACCACATTCTGAGCAGTTTCAAAGTATCGCAAATCACATCAATCTATCCTATACAACATAATACGCATGAATCCGTCCTCAAATGCACAAAATTTTGCGTTTCCAGCCAGTTATCGGCGTTTTTTACTGAGTCTCGTTGAGAAATTTTTGACTCTGTAAATCTGCTCAGAAGCAAGATTCTGCTCCAAAAGTGCGTTATATGGCAGAGTCTAGCACTAAATACATCATATTTTCGTGTTTTCAGAGTGCTATTTGCAGTTGTATGAACTTTGGAATAAGTCGAAATCACGCTTTTCCGCGCAGATTTTCATAATCAAAAAGTTCATATCCCTATTCGGGACCTCATGATATGTATGAATCTATTGACAAAAACATCATATTTTGTGTTTTCAGAGCGCTATCTGCAGTTATATGAAGTTTGAAATAAGTCAAAATTACCATATTCTGAGCAGTTTGAAAGTATCGCAAATCACATAAATCTATCCAGTACAACATAATACGCATGAATCCGTCCTCAAATGCACAAAATTTTGAGTTTCCAGCAAGTTATCGACGTTTTTTCTGAGCCTCGTTGAGAAATTTTTGACTTTGTAAATCTGCTCAGAAGCAAGATTTTGCTTCAAAAGTGCGTTATATGGCAGAATCTAGCACCAAATACATCATATTTCGTGTTTCCAGATTGCTATTTGCAGTTTGACAAACTGTGGAATAAGTCGAAATCACGGTTTTCCGCGCAGATTATCACAAACAAAAAGTTCATATTCCTATCCAGGACCTCATAATATGTATGAATCTATTGACAAAAACATCATATTCCGTGTTTTCAGAGCGCTATCTGCAGTTACATGAAGTTTGAAATAAGTCAAAATTACCACATTCTGAGCAGTTTCAAAGTATCGCGAATCACATAAATCTATCCAATGCAACATAATACGCATGAATCCGTCCTCAGATGCACAAAATTTTGCGTTTCCAGCAAGTTAACGGCGTTTTTTCTGAGTCTCGTTGAGAGATTTTTGACAATGTAAATCTGCTTAGGAGTAAGATTTTGCTTCAAAAGTGCGTTATATGGCAGAATCTGCAACAAATACATCATATTTCGTGTTTTTAGAGTGCTATTTGCAGTTTTACAAACTTTGGAAATAATCGAAATCACGCTTTTCCGCGCAAATTTTCACAATCAAAAAGTTCATATTTCTATGCAGGACCTCATAATATGTATGAATCTATTGACCAAAATATCATATTTTGTGTTTTCAGAGCGCTATCTGTAGTTATATGAAGTTTGAAATAAGTCAAATTGATCGGCGTTTTTTCTGAGTCTCGTTGAGAAATTTTTGACTCTGTAAATCTGCTCAGAAAAAGATTTTGCTTCAAAAGTGCGTTATATGGCAGAACTCAGCACCAAATACATCATATTTCGTGTTTTCAGAGTGCTATTTGCAGTTTTACAAACTTTGAAATAAGTCGAAATCACGCTTTTCCGCGCAGATTTTCACAATCCAAAAATTCATGTTCCTATTCAGGACCTCATAATATGTATGAATCTATTGACAGAAACATCATATTTCGTGTTTTCAGAGCGCCGTCTGCAGTTATATGAAGTTTGAAATAAGTCAAAATTACCACATTCTGAGCAGTTTCAAAGTATCGCAAATCACATCAATCTATCCTATACAACATAATACGCATGAATCCGTCCTCAAATGCACAAAATTTCGCGTTTCCAGCCAGCTATCGGCGTTTTTACTGAGTCTCGTTGAGAAATTTTTGACTCTGTAAATCTGCTCAGAAGCAAGATTCTGCTCCAAAAGTGCGTTATATGGCAGAGTCTAGCACTAAATACATCATATTTCGTGTTTTTAGATTGCTATTTGCAGTTGTATAAACTTTGGAATAAGTCGAAATCACGCTTTCCGCGCAGATTTTCATAATCAAAAAGTTCATATCCCTATTCGGGACCTCATAATATGTATGAATCTATTGACAAAAACATCATATTTTGTGTTTTCAGAGCGCTATCTGCAGTTATATGAAGTTTGAAATAAGTCAAAATTACCATATTCTGAGCAGTTTGAAAGTATCGCAAATCACATAAATCTATCCAGTACAACATAATACGCATGAATCCGTCCTCAAATGCACAAAATTTTGAGCTTTCAGCAAGTTATCGGCGTTTTTTCTGAGCCTCGTTGAGAAATTTTTGACTTTGTAAATCTGCTCAGAAGCAAGATTTTGCTTCAAAAGTGCGTTATATGGCAGAATCTAGCACCAAATACATCATATTCCGTGTTTCCAGATTGCTATTTGCAGTTTGACAAACTGTGGAATAAGTCGAAATCACGGTTTTCCGCGCAGATTTTCACAAACAAAAAGGTCATATTCCTATCCAGGACCTCATAATATGTATGAATCTATAGACAAAAACATCATATTCCGTGTTTTCAGAGCGCTATCTGCAGTTACATGAAGTTTGAAATGAGTCAAAATTACCACATTCTGAGCAGTTTCAAAGTATCGCAAATCACATAAATCTATCCAATGCAACATAATACGCATGAATCCGTCCTCAGATGCACAAAATTTTGCGTTTCCAGCAAGTTAACGGCGTTTTTTCTGAGTCTCGTTGAGAGATTTTTGACAATGTAAATCTGCTTAGGAGTAAGATTTTGCTTCAAAAGTGCGTTATATGGCAGAATCTTGCAACAAATACATCATATTTCGTGTTTTTAGAGTGCTATTTGCAGTTTTACAAACTTTGGAATAAGTCGAAATCACGCTTTTCCGCGCAGATTTTCACAATCAAAGAGCTCATATTCCTATTCAGGACCTCATAATATGTATGAATCTATTGATAAAAACATCATATTTCGTGTTTTCAGAGTGCTAGCTGCAGTTATATGAAGTTTAATATAAGGAAAAATTACCACACTCGGAGCAGTTCCAAAGTATCGCAAATCACATAAATCTCTCCAATACAACATAATACGCATGAATCCGTCCTCAAATGCACGAAATTTTGCGTTTCCAGCAAGCTATCGGCGTTTTTTCCGAGTCTCGTTGAGAAATATTTGACTCTGTAAATCTGCTCAGAAGCAAGATTTTGCTTTAAAAGTACGTTATATGGCAGAATCTAGCACCAAATACATCATATTTCGTGTTTTTGGAGTGCTATTTGCAGTTTTACAAACTTTGGAATAAGTCGAAAATCACGCTTTTCCGCGCAGATTTTCACAATCAAAAAGTCCATATTCCTATTCAGGACCTCATATAATGTATAAATCTATTGATAAAAACATCATATTTTGTGTTTTCAGAGCGCTATCTGCAGTTATATGAAGTTTGAAATAAGTCAAAATTACCACATTCTGAGCAGTTTCAAAGTATCGCAAATCACATAAATCTATCCAATGCAACATAATACGCATGAATCCGTCCTCAAATGCACAAAATTTTGCGTTTCCAGCAAGTTATCGGCGTTCTTTCTGAGTCTCGTTGAGAAATTTTTGACTCTGTAAATCTGCTCAGAAGCAAGATTTTGCTTCAAAAGTGCGTTATATGGCAGAATCTAGCACCAAATACATCATATTTCATGTTTTTGGAGTGCTATTTGCAGTTTTATGAACTTTGGAATAAGTCGAAATCACGCTTTTCCGCGCAAATTTCCACAATCAAAAAGTTCATATTCCTATTCAGGACCTCATAATATGTATGAATCTATTGACAAAAACATCATATTCCGTGTTTTCAGAGCGCTATCTGCAGTTATATGAAGTTTAAAATAAGCCAAAATTACCACATTCTGAGCAGTTTCAAAGTATCGCAAATCACATAAATCTGTCCAATACAACATAATAAGCATGAATTCGTCCTTAAATGCACAAAATTTTGCGTTTCCAGCAAGTTATCGGCGTTTTTCCTGAGTCTCGTTGAGAGATATTTGAATCTGTAAATCTGCTCAGAAGCAAGATTTCGCTTCAAAAGTGCGTTATATAGCAGAATCTAGCACTAGATACATCATATTTCGTGTTTTTTAGAGTGCTATTTGCAGTTTAACAAACTTTGGAATGAGTCGAAATCACGCTTTTCCGCGCAGATTTTCACAACCAAAAAGTTCATATTCCTATTTGGGATCCCATATGTATGACTCTATTGACAAAAACATCATATTTCGTGTTTCCAGAGCGCTATCTGCAGTTATATGAAGTTTGAAATAAGTCAAAATTACCACATTCTGAGCAGTTTCAAAGTCTCGCAAATCACATAAATCTATCCAATACAGCATAATACGCATGAATCCGTCCTCAAAAGCACAAAATTTTGCGTTTCCAGCAAGTTATCGGCGTTTTTTTTGAGTCTCGTTGAGAAATTTTTGACTCTGTAAATCTGCTCAGAAGCAAGATTTTGCTTCAAAAGTGCGTTATATGGCAGAATCTAGCACCAAATACATCATATTTCGTGTTTTTGGAGTGCTATTTGCAGTTTTACAAACTTTGGAATAAGTCGAAATCACGCTTTTCCGCGCAGATTTTCACAATCAAAAAGTCTATATTCCTATTCAGGACCTCATATAATGTATGAATCTATTGATAAAAACATCATATTTTGTGTTTTCAGAGCGCTATCTGCAGTTATATGAAGTTTGAAATAAGTCAAAATTACCACATTCTGAGCAGTTTCAAAGTATCGCAAATTACATAAATCTATCCAATGCAACATAATACGCATGAATCCGTCCTCGGATGCACAAAATTTTGCGTTTCCAGCAAGTTATCGGCGTTTTTTCCGAGTCTCGTTGAGAGATTTTTGACTCTGTAAATATGCTTAGAAGCCAGATTTTGCTCTAAAAGTGCGTTATATGGCAGAATCTAGCACCAAATACATCATATTTCATGTTTTCAGAGTGCTATTTGCAGTTTTACAAACTTTGGAATAAGTCGAAATCACGCTTTTCCGCGCAGATTTTCACAATCAAAAAGTTCATATTCCTATCCAGGACCTCATAATATGTATGAACCTATTGACAAAAACATCATATTTCGTGCTTTCAGAGCGCTATCTGCAGGTATATGAAGTTTGAAATAAGTCAAAATTACCACATTCTGAGCAGTTTCAATGTATCGCAAATCACATAAATCTATCCAATGCAACATAATACGCATAAATCCGTCCTCAGATGCACAAAATTTTGCGTCTCCAGCAAGTTATCGGCGTCTTTTCTGAGTCTCGTTGAGAGATTTCTTACTCTGTAAATATGCTTAGAAGCCAGATTTTGCTTCAAAAGTGCGTTATATGGCAGAATCTAGCACCAAATACATCATATTTCATGTTTTTAGAGTGCTATTTGCAGTTTTACAACTTTGGAATAAGTCGAGATCACGCTTTTCCGCGCAGATTTTCACAATCAAAAAGTTCATATTCCTATCCAGGACCTCATAATATGTATGAATCTATTGACAAAAACATCATATTTCGTGTTTTCAGAGCGCTATCTGCAGATATTTGAAGTTTGAAATAAGTCAAAATTACCACATTCTGAGCAGTTTCAAAGTATCGCAAATCACAGAAATCTATTAAATGCAACATAATAAGCATGAATCCGTCCTTAAATGCACAAAATTTTGCGTTTCCAGCAAATTATCGGCGATTTTTTTGAGTCCCGTTGAGGAATGCTTCGACTCTGTAAATCTGCTCAGAAGCAAGATTTTGCTTCAAAAGTGCGTTATATGGCAGAATCTAGCACCAAATACATCATATTTCATGTTTTTAGATTGCTATTTGCAGTTTAATGAACTTTGGAATAAGTCGAAATCACGCTTTTCCGCGCAAATTTTCACAATCAAAAAGTTCATATTCCTATTCAGGACCTCATAATATGTATGAATCTATTGACAAAAACATCATATTCCGTGTTTTCAGAGCGCTATCTGCAGTTATATGAAGTTTGAAATAAGTCAAAATTACCACATTCTGAGCAGTTTCAAATTATCGCAAATCACATAAATCTATCCAATACAACATAATAAGCATGAATTCGTCCTTAAATGCACAAAATTTTTGCGTTTTCCAGCAAGTTATCTGCGTTCTTTCTGAGTCTCGTTGAGAGATTTTTGAATCTGTAAATCTGCTCAGAAGCAAGATTTTGCTTCCAAAGTGCGTTATATGGCAGAATCTAGCACCAGATACATCATATTCCGTGTTTTTAGAGTTCTATTTGCAGTTTAACAAACTTTGGAATTAGTCGAAATCACGCTTTTCCGCGCAGATTTTCACAACCAAATAGTCCATATTCCTATTCAGGACCTCATATAATGTATGAATCTATTGATAAAAACATCATATTTTGTGTTTCCAGAGCGCTATCTGCAGTTATATGAAGTTTGAAATAAGTCAAAATTACCACATTCTGAGCAGTTTCAAAGTATCGCAAATCCCATAAATCTATACAATACAACATAATACGCATGAATCCGTCCTCAAATGCACAAAATTTTGCGTTTTCAGCAAGTTATCGGCGTTTTTTCTGAGTCTCGTTGAGAAATTTTTGACTCTGTAAATCTGCTCAGAAGCAAGATTTTGCTTCGAAAGTGCGTTATATGGCAGAATCTAGCACCACATACAACATATTCCGTATTTTTAGAGTGCTCTTTGCAGTTTTACAAGCTTTGGAATGAGTCGAAATCACGCTTTTCCGCGCAGATTTTCACAATCAAATAGTTCATATTCCTATCCAGGACCTCATAATATGTATGAATCTATTAACAAAAACATCATATTTCGTGTTTTCAGAGCGCTATCTGCAGTTATATGAAGTTTGAAATAAGTCAAAATTACCACATTCTGAGCAGTTTCAAAGTATCGCAAATCACATAAATCTATCCAATGCAACATAATACGCATGATCCCGTCCTCAAATGCACAAATTTTGCGTTTCCAGCAAGTTATCAGCGTTTTTTCTGAGTCTCGTTGAGGAATGCTTCAACTCTGTAAATCTGCTCAGAAGCAAGATTTTGCTCCAAAAGTGCGTTATATGGCAGAATCTAGCAACAAATACATCATATTTCGTGTTTTTAGAGTGCTTTTTGCAGTTTTACAAACTTTGGAATAAATCGAAATCACGCTTTTCCGCGCAGATTTTTACAATCAAAAAGTTCATATTCCTATTCAGGACCTCATAATATGTAAAAATCTATTGACAAAAAACATCATATTTTGTGTTTTCAGAGCGCTATCTGCAGTAATATGCAGTTTGAAATAAGTCAAAATTACCACATTCTGAGCAGTTTCAAAGTATTGCAAATCACATAAATCTATCCAATACAACATAATACGCATGAATCCGTCCTCAAATGCACAAAATTTTGCGTTTCCAGCAAGTTATCGGCGTTTTTTCTGAGTCTCGTTGAGAAAGTTTTGACTCTGTAAATCTGCTCAGAAGCAAGATTTTGCTTCAAAAGTGCGTTATGTGGCAGAATCCAGCACCAAATACATCATATTCCGTGTTCTTAGAGTGCTATTTGCAGTTTTATGAACTTTGGAATAAGTCGAAATCACGCTTTTCCGCGCAAATTTCCACAATCAAAAAGTTTATATTCCTATTCAGGACCTCATAATATGTATGAATCTATTGACAGAAACATCATATTCTGTGTTTTCAGAGCGCTATCTGCAGTTATATGAAGTTTGAAATAAGTCAAAATTACCACATTCTGAGCAGTTTCAAAGTATTGCAAATCACATAAATCTATCCAATACAACATAATAAGCATGAATCGGTCCTTAAATGCACAAAATTTTGCGTTTCAAGCAAGTGTTCGGCGTTTTTTCTGAGTCTCGTTGAGAGATTTTTGACTCTTTAAATCTGCTCAGAAGGAAGATTTTGCTTCAAAAGTGCGTTATATGGCAGAATCTAGCACCAAATACATCATATTTCATGTTTTCAGAGTGCTATTTGCAGTTTTATAAACTTTGGAATAAGTCGAAATCACGCCCTTCCGCGCAGATTTTCACAATCAAAAAGTTCATATTCCTATTCAGGGCCTCATAATATGTATGAATCTATTGACGAAAACATCATATTTTGTGTTTCCAGAGCGCTATCTGCAGTTATATGAAGTTTGAAATAAGTCAAAATTACCACATTCTGAGCAGTTTCAAAGTATCGCAAATCCCATAAATCTATACAATACAACATAATGCGCATAAATCCGTCCTCAAATGCACAAAATTTCGCGTTTCCAGCAAGTTATCGGCGTTTTTTCTGAGTCTCGTTGAGAAATTTTTGACTCTGTAAATCTGCTCAGAAGCAAGATTTGGCTTCAAAAGTGCGTTATATGGCAGAATCTAGCACCAAATACATCATATTTCGTGTTTTTAGAGTGCTATTTGCAGTTTTACGAACTTCGGAATAAGTCGAAATCACGCTTTTCCGCGCAGATTTTCACAATCAAAAAGTTCATATTCCTATTCATGACTTCATAATATGTATGAATCTATTGACAAAAACATCATATTTTTTGTTCTCAGAGCGCTATCAGCAGTTATATGAAGTTTGAAATAAGTCAAAATTACCACATTCTGAGCAGTTTCAAAGTATCGCAAATCACATAAGTCTATCCAATACAACATAACGAGCATGAATCGGTCCTTAAATGCACAAAATTTTGCGTTTCCAGCAAGTTATCGGCGTTTTTTCTAAGTCTCGTTGAGAGATTTTTGACTCTGTAAATCTGCTCAAAAGCAAGATTTTGCTTCAAAAGTGCGTTATATGGCAGAATCTAGCACCAAATACATCATATTTCATGTTTTTGGAGTGTTTTTTGCAGTTTTATGAACTTTGGGATAAGTCGGAATCACGCTCTTCCGCGCAGATTTTTACAATCAAAAAGTTCATATTCCTATTCAGGACCTCATAATATGTATGAATCTATTGATAAGAACATCATATTTTGTGTTTTCAGAGCGCTATCTGCAGTTATATGAAGTTTGAAATAAGTCAAAATTACCACATTCTGAGCAGTTTCAAAGTATCGCAAATCACATAAATCTATCCAATGCAACATAATACGCATGAATCCGTCCTCAGATGCACAAAATTTTGCGTTTCCAGCAAGTTATCGGCGTTTTTTCTAAGTCTCGTTGCGAGATTTTTGACTCTGTAAATATGCTTAGAAGCCAGATTTTGCTTTAAAAGTGCGTTATATGGCAGAATCTAGCACCAAATACATCATATTTCGTGTTTTTAGAGTGCTATTTGCAGTTTCACAAACTTTGGAATAAGTCGAAATCACGCTTTTCCGCGAAGATTTTCACGATCAAAGAGTTCATATTCCTATTTAGGATCTCATAATATGTATGAATCTATTGACAAAAACATCATATTTCGTGTTTTTAGAGCACTATCTGCAGTTATATGAAGTTTGAAATTATTCAAAATTACCACATTCTGAGCAGTTTTTAAAGTATCGCAAATCACATAAATCTATCCAATACAACATAATACGCATGAATCCGTTCTCAAATGCACAAAATTTTGCGTTTCCAGCAAGTTATCGGCGTTTTTTCTAAGTCCCGTTGAGAAATTTTTGACTCTGTAAATCTGCTCAGAAGCAAGATTTTGCTTCAAAAGTGCGTTATATGGCAGAATCTAGCACCAAATACATCATATTTCATGTTTTTAGTGTGCTATTTGCAGTTTTACAAACTTTGGAATAAGTCGAAATCACGATTTTCCGCGCAGATTTTCACAATCAAAAAGTTCATATTCCTATCCAGGACCTCATAATATGTATGAATCTATTGACAAAAACATCATATTTCGTGTTTTAAGAGCGCTATCTGCAGTTATATGAAGTTTGAAATAAGTCAAAATTACCACATTCTGAGCAGTTTCAAAATATCGCAAATCACATAAATCTATTCGATGCAACATAATACGCATGAAACCGTCCTAAAATGCACAAAATTTTGCGTTTCCAGCAAGTTATCGGCGTTTTTTCTGAGTCTCGTTGAGAAATTTTTGACTCTGTAAATCTGCTCAGAAGCAAGATTTTGCTTCAAAAGTGCGTTATATGGCAGAATCTAGCACTAGATACATCATATTTCGTGTTTTAGAGTGCTATTTGCAGTTTTACAAACTTTGGAGTAAGTCGAAATCACGCTTTTCCGCGCAGATTTTCACAATCAAAAAGTTCATATTCCAATTCAGGACATCATAATAGGTATGAATCTATTGACAAAAACATTATATTCCGTGTTTTCAGAGCGCTATCTGCAGTTATAAGAGGTTTGGAATGAGTCAAAATTACCACATTCTGAGCAGTTTCAAAGTATCGCAAATCACATAAATCTATCCAATGCAACATAATACGCATGAATCCGTCCTCAGATGCACAAAATTTTGCGTTTCCAGCAAGTTATCGGCGTTTTTTCTGAGTCTCGTTGAGAGATTTTTGACTCTGTAAATATGCTTAGAAGCCAGATTTTGCTTTAAAAGTGCGTTATATGGCAGAATCCAGCACCAAATACATCATATTTCGTATTTTTAGAGTGCTATTTGCAGTCCTACAAACTTTGGAATAAGTCGAAATCACGCTTTTCCGCGAAGATTTTCACAATCCATGAGTTCATATTCCTATTTAGGATCTCATAATATGTATGAATCTATTGACAAAAACATCATATTTCGTGTTTTTTAGAGCGCTATCTGCAGTTATATGAAGTTTGAAATTATTCAAAATTACCACATTCTGAGCAGTTTCAAAGTATCGCAAATCACATAAATCTATCCAATACAACATAATACGCATGAATCCGTTCTCAAATGCACAAAATTTTGCGTTTCCAGCAAGTTATCGGCGTTTTTTCTAAGTCCCGTTGAGAAATTTTTGACTCTGTAAATCTGCTCAGAAGCAAGATTTTGCTTCAAAAGTGCGTTATATGGCAGAATCTAGCACCAAATACATCATATTTCATGTTTTTAGTGTGCTATTTGCAGTTTTACAAACTTTGGAATAAGTCGAAATCACGATTTTCCGCGCAGATTTTCACAATCAAAAAGTTCATATTCCTATCCAGGACCTCATAATATGTATGAATCTATTGACAAAAACATCATATTTCGTGTTTAAGAGCGCTATCTGCAGTTATATGAAGTTTGAAATAAGTCAAAATTACCACATTCTGAGCAGTTTCAAAATATCGCAAATCACATAAATCTATTCAATGCAACATAATACGCATGAAACCGTCCTAAAATGCGCAAAATTTTGCGTTTCCAGCAAGTTATCGGCGTTTTCTCTGAGTCTCGTTGAGAAATTTTTGACTCTGTAAATCTGCTCAGAAGCAAGATTTTGCTTCAAAAGTGCGTTATATGGCAGAATCTAGCACTAGATACATCATATTTCGTGTTTTAGAGTGCTATTTGCAGTTTTACAAACTTTAGAGTAAGTCGAAATCACGCTTTTCCGCGCAGATTTTCACAATCAAAAAGTTCATATTCCAATTCAGGACATCATAATAGGTATGAATCTATTGACAAAAACATTATATTCCGTGTTTTCAGAGCGCTATCTGCTGTTATAAGAGGTTTGGAATAAGTCAAAATTACCACATTCTGAGCAGTTTCAAAGTATCGCAAATCACATAAATCTATCCAATGCAACATAATACGCATGAATCCGTCCTCAGATGCACAAAATTTTGCGTTTCCAGCAAGTTATCGGCGTTTTTTTCTGAGTCTCGTTGAGAGATTTTTGACTCTGTAAATATGCTTAGAAGCCAGATTTTGCTTTAAAAGTGCGTTATATGGCAGAATCCAGCACCAAATACATCATATTTCGTGTTTTTAGAGTGCTATTTGCAGTCTTACAAACTTTGGAATAAGTCGAAATCACGCTTTTCCGCGAAGATTTTCACATTCAAAGAGTTCATATTCCTATTTAGGATCTCATAATATGTATGAATCTATTGACAAAAACATCATATTTCGTGTTCTTAGAGCGCTATCTGCAGTTATATGAAGTTTGAAATTATTCAAAATTACCACATTCTGAGCAGTTTCAAAGTATCGCAAATCACATAAATCTATCCAATACAACATAATACGCATGGATCCGTTCTCAAATGCACAAAATTTTGCGTTTCCAGCAAGTTATCGATGTTTTTTCTAAGTCCCGTTGAGAAATTTTTGACTCTGTAAATCTGCTCAGAAGCAAGATTTTGCTTCAAAAGTGCGTTATATGGCAGAATCTAGCTCCAAATACATCATATTTCATGTTTTTAGTGTGCTATTTGCAGTTTTACAAACTTAGGAATAAGTCGAAATCACGCTTTTCCGCGCAGATTTTCACAATCAAAAAGTTCATATTCCTATCCAGGACCTCATAATATGTATGAATCTGTTGACAAAAACATCATATTTCGTGTTTTCAGAGCGCTATCTGCAGTTATATGAAGTTTGAAATAAGTCAAAATTACCACATTCTGAGCAGTTTCAAAATATCGCAAATCACATAAATCTATTCAATGCAACATAATACGCATGAAACCGTCCTAAAATGCACAAAATTTTGCGTTTCCAGCAAGTTATCGGCGTTTTTTCTGAGTCTCGTTGAGAAATTTTTGACACTGTAAATCTGCTCAGAAGCAAGATTTTGCTTCAAAAGTGCGTTATATGGCAGAATCTAGCACTAGATACATCATATTTCGTGTTTTAGAGTGCTATTTGCAGTTTTACAAACTCTGGAGTAAGTCGAAATCACGCTTTTCCGCGCAGATTTTCACAATCAAAAAGTTCATATTCCTATTCAGGACCTCATAATATGTATGAATCTATTGACAAAAACATCATATTTCGTGTTTTCAGAGCGCTATCTGCAGTTATATGAAGTTTGAAATAAGTCAAAATTACCACATTCTGAGCAGTTTCAAAATATCGCAAATCACATAAATCTATTCAATGCAACATAATACGCATGAAACCGTCCTAAAATGCACAAAATTTTGCGTTTCCAGCAAGTTATCGGCGTTTTTTCTGAGTCTCGTTGAGAAATTTTTGACTCTGTAAATCTGCTCAGAAGCAAGATTTTGCTTCAAAAGTGCGTTATATGGCAGAATCTAGCACTAGATACATCATATTTCGTGTTTTAGAGTGCTATTTGCAGTTTTACAAACTTTGGAGTAAGTCGAAATCACGCTTTTCCGCGCAGATTTTCACAATCAAAAAGTTCATATTCCTATTCAGGACCTCATAATATGTATGAATCTATTGATAAGAACATCATATTTTGTGTTTTCAGAGCGCTATCTGCAATTATATGAAGTTTGAAATAAGTCAAAATTACCACATTCTGAGCAGTTTCAAAGTATCGCAAATCACATAAATCTATCCAATGCAACATAATACGCATGAATCCGTCCTCAGATGCACAAAATTTTGCGTTTCCAGCAAGTTATCGGCGTTTTTTCTGAGTCTCGTTGAGAGATTTTTGACTCTGTAAATATGCTTAGAAGCTAGATTTTGCTTTAAAAGTGCGTTATATGGCAGAATCTAGCACCAAATACATCATATTTCGTGTTTTTAGAGTGCTATTTGCAGTTTTACAGACTTTGGAATAAGTCGAAATCACGCTTTTCCGCGAAGATTTTCACAATCAAAGAGTTCATATTCCTATTTAGGATCTCATAATATGTATGAATCTATTGACAAAAACATCATATTTCGTGTTTTTAGAGCGCTATCTGCAGTTATATAAAGTTTGAAATTATTCAAAATTACCACATTCTGAGCAGTTTCAAAGTATCGCAAATCACATAAATCTATCCATTACAACATAATACGCAATGAATCCGTTCTCAAATGCACAAAATTTTGCGTTTCCAGCAAGTTATCGGCGTTTTTTCTAAGTCCCGTTGAGAAATTTTTGACTCTGTAAATCTGCTCAGAAGCAAGATTTTGCTTCAAAAGTGCGTTATATGGTCGAATCTAGCACCAAATACATCATATTTCATGTTTTTAGTGTGCTATTTGCAGTTTTACAACTTTGGAATAAGTCGAAATCACGCTTTTCCGCGCAGATTTTCACAATCAAAAAGTTCATATTCCTATCCAGGACCTCATAATATGTATGAATCTATTGACAAAAACATCATATTTCGTGTTTTCAGAGCGCTATCTGCAGTTATATGAAGTTTGAAATAAGTCAAACTTACCACATTCTGAGCAGCTTCAAAATATCGCAAATCACATAAATCTATTCAATGCAACATAATACGCATAAAACCGTCCTAAAATGCACTAAATTTTGCGTTTCCAGCAAGTTATCGGCGTTTTTTCTGAGTCTCGTTGAGAAATTTTTGACTCTGTAAATCTGCTCAGAAGCAAGATTTTGCTCCAAAAGTGCGTTATATGGCAGAATCTAGCACTAGATACATCATATTTCGTGTTTTAGAGTGCTATTTGCAGTTTTACAAACTTTGGAGTAAGTCGAAATCACGCTTTTCCGCGCAGATTTTCACAATCAAAAAGTTCATATTCCAATTCTGGACATCATAAAAGGTATGAATCTATTGACAAAAACATTATATTCCGTGTTTTCAGAGCGCTATCTGCAGTTATATGAAGTTTGAAATAAGTCAAAATTACCACATTCTGAGCAGTTTCAAAGTATCGCAAATCACATAAATCTATCCAATGCAACATAATACGCATGAATCCGTCCGATGCACAAAATTTTGCGTTTCCAGCAAGTTATCGGCGTTTTTTCTGAGTCTCGTTGAGAGATTTTTGACTCTGTAAATATGCTTAGAAGCCAGATTTTGCTTTAAAGGTGCGTTATATGGCAGAATCTAGCACCAAATACATCATATTTCGTGTTTTTAGATTGCTATTTGCAGTTTTACAAACTTTGGAATAAGTCGAAATCACGCTTTTCCGCGAAGATTTTCACAATCATAGAGTTCATATTCCTATTTAGGATCTCATAATATGTATGAATCTATTGACAAAAACATCATATTTCGTGTTTTTAGAGCGCTATCTGCAGTTATATGAAGTTTGAAATAAGTCAAAATTACCATATTCTGAGCAGTTTCAAAGTATCGCAAATCACATAAATCTATACAATACAACATAATTCACATGAATCCGTCCTCAAATGCACAAAAGTTTGCGTTTCCAGCAAGTTATCGGCGTTTTTTCTGAGTCTCGTTGAGAGATTTTCGAATCTATAAATCTGCTCAGAGCAAGATTTTGCTTCAAAAGTGCGTTATATGGCAGAATCTAGCACCAAATACATCATATTCCGTGTTTTTAGAGTGCTATTTGCAGGTTAACAAACTTTGGAATAAGTCGAAATCACGCTTTTCCGCGCAGATTTTCACCATCAAAAAGTTCATATTCCAATCCAGGACCTCATAATAGGTATGAATCTATTGACAAAAACATCATATTCCGTGTTTTCAGAGCGCTATCTGCAGTTATATGAAGTTTGAAATAAGTCAAAATTACCACATTCTGAGCAGTTTCAAAGTATCGCAAATCACATAAATCTATCCAATACAACATGATACGCATGAATCCGTCCTCAAATGCACAAAATTTTGCGTTTCCAGCAAGTTATTGGCGTTCTTTCTGAGTCTCGTTGAGAAATTTTTGACTCTGTAAATCTGCTCAGAAGCAAGATTTTGCTTCAAAAGTGCGTTATATGGCAGAATCTAGCATCAAATACATCATATTTCGTGTTCAAGAGTGCTATTTGCAGTTTTACAAACTTTGGAATAAGTCGAAATCACGCTTTTCCGCGCAGATTTTCACAATCAAAAAGTTCATATTCCTATTCATGACTCCATAATATGTATGAATCTATTGACAAAAACATCATATTCCGTGTTCTCAGAGCGCTATCAGCAGTTATATGAAGTTTGAAATAAGTAAAAATTACCACATTCTGAGCAGTTTCAAAGTATCGCAAATCACACAAATCTATCCAATACAACATATTACGCATGAATCCGTCCTCAAATGCACAAAATTTGGCGTTTTCCAGCAAGTTATCGGCGTTATTTCTGAGTCTCGTTGAGAAATTTTTGGACTCTGTAAATCTGCTCAGAAGCAAGATTTTGCTTCAAAAGTGCGTTATATGGCAGAAACTAGCACCAAATACATCATATTTCATGTTTTCAGAGTGCTATTTCCAGTTTTACTAACTTTGAAATAAGTCGAAATCACGCTTTTCCGCGCAAATTTTCACAATCAAAAAGTTCATATTCCTATTCAGGACCTCATAATATGTATAAATCTATTGACAAAAACATCATATTTCGTGTTTCCGGAGCGCTATCTGCAGTTATATGAAGTTTGAAATAAGTCAAAATTACCACATTCTGAGCAGTTTCAAAGTATCGCAAATCACATAAATCTATCCAATACAACATAATACGCATGAACCCATCCTCAAATGCACAAAATTTTGCGTTTCCAGCAAGTTATCGGCGTTTTTCCTGAGGCTCGTTGAGAAATTTTAGACTCTGTAAATCTGCTGAGAAGCAAGATTTTGCCTTAAAAGTGCGTTATATGGCAGAATCTAGCACCAAATACATCATATTCCGTGTCTTTAGAGTGCTATTCGCAGTTTAACAAACTGTGGAATAGGTCTAAATCACGCTGTTCCCCGCAGATTTTCACAATCATAAAGTCCATATTCCTATTCAGGACCTCATAATATGTATGAATCTATTGACAAATCGTAATCATAATATGTATGAATCTAGTGACAAAAACATCATATTTCGTGTTTTCAGAGCGCTATCTGCAGTTATATGAAGTTTGAAATAGGTCCAAATTACCACATTCTGAGTAATACAACATAATACGCATGAATCCGTTCTCAAATGCACAAAATTTTGCGTTTCCAGCAAGTCATCGGCGTTTTTTCTGAGTCTCGTTGAGAAATTTTTGACTCTGTAAATCTGCTCAGAAGCAAGATTTTGCTTCAAAAGTGCGTTATATGGCAGAATCTAGCACCAAATACATCATATTCCGTGTTCTTAGAGTGCTATTTGCTGTTTTACAAACTTTGGAATAAGTCGAAATAACGCTTTTCCGCGCAGATTTTCACAATCAAAAAAATCATATTCCTATTCAGGACCTTATAATATGTATGAATCTAGTGACAAAAACATCATATTTCGTGTTTTCAGAGCGCTATCTGCAGTTATATGAAGTTTGAAATAAGTCCAAATTACCACATTCTGAGCAGTTTCAAAGTATCGCAAATCACATAAATCTATCCAATACAACATAATACGCATGAGTCCGTCCTCAAATGCACAAAATTCTGCGTTTCTAGCAAGTAATCGGCGTTTTTTCTGGGTCTCGTTGAGAAATTTTTGATTCTGTAAATCTGCTCAGAAGCAAGATTTTGCTTTAAAAGTGCGTTATATGGCAGAATCTAGCACCAAATACATCATAACCCGTGTTTTTAGAGTGCTATTTGCAGTTTCACAAACTTTGGAGTAAGTCGAAATCATGCTTTTCCAAGCAGATTTTCACGATCAAAAAGTTCATATTACTATTTAGGACCTCATGATATGGATGAATATATTGACAAAAACATCATATTTCGTGTTTTCAGAGCGCTATCTGCAGTTATATGAAGTTTGGAATGAGTCAAAATTACCACATTCCGAGCAGTTTCAAAGTATCGCAAATCACATAAATCTATCCAATACAACATGATATGCATGAATTTGTCCTCAGATGCACAAAATTTTGCGTTTCCAGCAAGTTATCGGCGTTCTTTCTGAGTCTCGTTGAGAAATTTTTGACTCTGTAAATCTGCTCAGAAGCAAGATTTTGCTTCAAAAGTGCGTTATATGGCAGAACCTAGCACCAAATACATCATATTTCATGTTTTTAGAGTGCTATTTGCAGTTTCATGAACTTTGGAATAAGTCGAAATCACGCTTTTCCGCGCAGATTTTCACAATCAAAAAGTTCATATTCCTATTCAGTTCCTCGTAATATGTTTGAATCTACTGACAAAAACATCATATTCCGTGTTTTCAGAGCGCTATCTGCAGTTATATGAAGTTTGAAATAAGTCAAAATCACCACATTCTGAGCAGTTTCAAAGTATCGCAAATCACATAAATCTATCCAATACAACATATTAAGCATGAATCCGTCCTCAAATGCACAAAATTTTGCGTTTCCAGCAAGTTATCGGCGTTTTTTCCGAGTCTCGTTGAGTAATTTTCGACTCTGTAAATTTGCTCAGAAGCAATATTTTGCTTCAAAAGTGCGTTATATGACAGAATCTTGCACCAAATACATCATATTTCGTGTTTTCAGAGTGCTATTCGCAGTTTTACAAACTTTGGAATAAGTCGAAATCACGCTTTTCCGCGCAGATTTCCACAATCAAAAAGTTCTTATTTCTATTCAGGACCTTATAATATGTATAAATCTATTGACAAAAACATCATATTTCGTGTTTTCAGAGCGCTATCTGCAGTTATATGAAGTTTGAAATAAGTAAAAATTAACACATTCTGAGCAGTTTCAAAGTATCGCAAAACACATAAATCTATCCAATACAACATAATACGCATGAATCCGTCCTCAAATGCACATAATTTTGCGTTTCCAGCAAGTTATCGGCGTTTCTTCTGAGTCTCGTTGAGAAATTTTTGACTCTGTAAATCTGCTCAGAAGCCAGATTTTGCTTCAAAAGTGCGTTATATGACAGAATCTAGCACCAAATACATCATATTTCGTGTTTTAGAGTGCTATTTGCAGTTTTACAAACTCTGGAATAATTCAAAATCACGCTTTTCCGAGCAGATTTTCACGATCAAGAAGTTCATATTACTATTCAGGACCTCATAATATGTATGAATTTTATGACAAAAACATCATATTTCGTGTTGTCAGAGCGCTACCTGCAGTTATATGAAGTTTGGAATAAGTCAAAATTACCATATTCTGAGCAGTTTCAAAGTATCGCAAATCACATAAATCTATCCAATACAACATAATACGCATGAATCCGTCCTCAGATGCACAAAATTTTGCGTTTCCAGCAAGTTGTCGGCGCTTTTTCTGAGTCTCGTTGAGAAATTTTTGACTCTGTAAATCTGCTCAGAAGCAAGATTCTGCCTCGAAAGTGCGTTATATGACAGAATCAAGCACCAAATACATCATATTTCGTATTCTTTGAGTGCTATTTGCAGTTTCACAAACTTTGGAATAAGTCGAAATCACGCTTTTCCGCGCAGATTTTCACAATCAAAAAAATCATATTCCTATTCAGGACCTCATAATATGTATGAATCTATCGACAAAAACATCATATTTCGTGTTTTCAGAGCGCTATCTGCAGTTATATGAAGTTTGAAATAAGTAAAAATTAACACATTCTGAGCAGTTTCAAAGTATCGCAAAACACATAAATCTATCCAATACAACATAATACGCATGAATCCGTCCTCAAATGCACATAATTTTGCGTTTCCAGCAAGTTATCGGCGTTTCTTCTGAGTCTCGTTGAGAAATTTTTGACTCTGTAAATCTGCTCAGAAGCCAGATTTTGCTTCAAAAGTGCGTTATATGACAGAATCTAGCACCAAATACATCATATTTCGTGTTTTAGAGTGCTATTTGCAGTTTTACAAACTCTGGAATAATTCAAAATCACGCTTTTCCGAGCAGATTTTCACGATCAAGAAGTTCATATTACTATTCAGGACCTCATAATATGTATGAATTTTATGACAAAAACATCATATTTCGTGTTGTCAGAGCGCTATCTGCAGTTATATGAAGTTTGGAATAAGTCAAAATTACCATATTCTGAGCAGTTTCAAAGTATCGCAAATCACATAAATCTATCCAATACAACATAATACGCATGAATCCGTCCTCAGATGCACAAAATTTTGCGTTTCCAGCAAGTTGTCGGCGCTTTTTCTGAGTCTCGTTGAGAAATTTTTGACTCTGTAAATCTGCTCAGAAGCAAGATTCTGCCTCGAAAGTGCGTTATATGACAGAATCAAGCACCAAATACATCATATTTCGTATTCTTTGAGTGCTATTTGCAGTTTCACAAACTTTGGAATAAGTCGAAATCACGCTTTTCCGCGCAGATTTTCACAATCAAAAAAATCATATTCCTATTCAGGACCTCATAATATGTATGAATCTATCGACAAAAACATCATATTTCGTGTTTTCAGAGCGCTATCTGCAGTTATATGAAGTTTGAAATAAGTAAAAATTAACACATTCTGAGCAGTTTCAAAGTATCGCAAATCACATAAATCTATCCAATACAACATAATACGCATGAATCCGTCCTTAAATGCACAAAATTCTGCGTTTCCAGCAAGTAATCGGCGTTTTTTCTGAGTCTCGTTGAGAAATTTTTGACTCTGTAAATCTGCTCAGAAGCAAGATTTTGCTTCAAAAGTGCGTTATATGGCAGAATCTAGCACCAAATACATCATATTTCGTGTTTTTAGAGTGCTATTTGCAGTTTTACAAACTAATGAATAAGTCGAATTCACGCTTTTCCGCGCAGATTTCCACGATCAAAAAGTTCTTATTCCTATTCAGGACCTTATAATATGTTTGAATCTATTGACAAAAACATCATATTTCGTGTTTTCAGAGCGCTATCTGCAGTTATATGAAGTTTGGAATAAGTCAAAATTACCACATTCCGAGCAGTTTCAAAGTATCGCAAATCACATAAATCTATCTATTACAACATAATACGCATGAATCCGTCCTCAGATGCACAAAATTTTGCGTTTCCAGCAAGTTATCGGCGTTTTTTCTGAGTCTCGTTGTGAAATTTTCGACTCTGTAAATCTGCTCAGAAGCAAGATTTTGCTTCAAAAGTGCGTTATATGACAGAATCTAGCACCAAATACATCATATTCCGTGTTCTTAGAGTGCTATTTGCAGTTTTACAAACTTTGGAATAAGTCGGAATCACGCTTTCCCGCGCAGATTTTCACAATCAGAAAAATCATATTCCTATTCAGGACCTAATAATATGTATGAATCTATTGACAAAAACATCATATTTCGTGTTTTCAGAGCGCTATCTGCAGTTATATGAAGTTTGAAATAAGTAAAAATTAACACATTCTGAGCAGTTTCAAAGTATCGCAAATCACATAAATCTATCCAATACAACATAATACGCATGAATCCGTCCTTAAATGCACAAAATTCTGCGTTTCCAGCAAGTAATCGGCGTTTTTTCTGAGTCTCGTTGAGAAATTTTTGACTCTGTAAATCTGCTCAGAAGCAAGATTTTGCTTCAAAAGTGCGTTATATGGCAGAATCTAGCACCAAATACATCATATTTCATGTTTTTAGAGTGCTATTTGCAGTTTTACAAAATTATGAATAAGTCGAAATCACGCTTTTCCGAGCAGATTTTCACGATCAAGAAGTTCATATTACTATTCAGGACCTCATAATATGTATGAATCTAATGACAAAAACATAATATTTCGTGTTTTCACAGCGCTATCTGCAGTTATATGAAGTTTGGAATAAGTCAAAATTACCGCATTCTGAGCAGTTTCAAAGTATCGCAAATCACATAAATCTATCCAATACAACATAATACGCATGAATCCGTCCTCAGATGCACAAAATTTTGCGTTTCCAGCAAGTTATCGGCGTTTTTTCTGAGTCTCGTTGAGTGATTTTCGACTCTGTTAATCTGCTCAGAAGCAATATTTTGCTTCAAAAGTGCGTTATATGACAGAATCTAGCACCAAATACATCATATTCCGTGTTTTTAGAGTGCTATTCGCAGTTTTACAAACTTTGGAATAAGTCGAAATCACGCTTTTCCGCGCAGATTTCCACAATCAAAAAGTTCTTATTCCTATTCAGGACCTTATAATATGTTTGAATCTATTGACAAAAACATCATATTTCGTGTTTTCAGAGCGCTATCTGCAGTTATATGTAGTTTGGAATAAGTCAAAATTACCACATTCCGAGCAGTTTCAAAGTATCGCAAATCACATAAATCTATCCATTACAACATAATACGCATCAATCCGTCCTCAGATGCACAAAATTTTGCGTTTCCAGCAAGTTATCGGCGTTTTTTCTGAGTCTCGTTGTGAAATTTTCGACTCTGTAAATCTGCTCAGAAGCAAGATTTTGCTTCAAAAGTGCGTTATATGACAGAATCTAGCACCAAATACATCATATTTCGTGTTCTTAGAGTGCTATTTGCAGTTTTACAAACTTTGGAATAAGTCGGCATCACGCTTTCCCGCGCAGATTTTCACAATCAGAAAAATCATATTCCTATTCAGGACCTAATAATATGTATGAATCTATTGACAAAAACATCATATTTCGTGTTTTCAGAGCGCTATCTGCAGTTATATGAAGTTTTAAATAAGTCAAAATTACCACATTATGAGCAGTTTCAAAGTATCGCAAATCACATAAATCTATCCAATACAACATAATACGCATGAATCCGTCCTTGGATGCACAAAATTCTGCGTTTCCAGCAAGTAATCGGCGTTTTTTTTGAGTCTCGTTGAGAAATTTTTGACTCTGTAAATTTGCTCAGAAGCAAGATTTTGCTTCGAAAGTGCGTTATATGGCAGAATCTAGCACTAAATACATCATATTTAGTGTTTTTAGAGTGCTATTTGCAGTTTTACAAACTTTGGAATAGGTCAAAATCACGCTTTCCCGCGCAGATTTTCACAATCTAAAAGTTTATATTCCTATTCAGGACCTCATAATATGTATGAATCTATTGACAAAAACATCATATTTCGTTTTTTAGAGCGCTATCTGAAGTTATATGAAGTTTGAAATAAGTCAAAATTACCACATTCTGAGCAGTTTCAAAGTATCGCAAATCACATAAATCTATCCAATACAACATAATACGCATGAACCCGTCCTCAAATGCACAAAATTTTGCGTTTCCAGCAAGTTATCAACGTTCCTACTGAGTCTCGTTGAGAAATTTTTGAATCTGTAAATCTGCTCAGAAGCAAGATTTTGCTTCAAAAGTACGTTATATGGCAGAATCTAGCACCAAATACATCATATTCCGTGTTTTTAGAGTGCTATTCGCAGTTTTACAAACTTTGGAATAAGTCGAAAACACGCTTCTCCGCGCAGATTCCCACAATCAAAAAGTTCTTATTCCTATTCAGGACCTTATAATATGTATGAATCTATTGACAAGAACATCATATTTCGTGTTTTCAGAGCGCTATCTGCAGTTATATGAAGTTTGAAATAAATCAAAACTACCACATTCTGAGCAGTTCCAAAGTATCGCAAATCACATAAATCTATCCAATACAACATAATACGCATGAATCCGTCCTCAAATGCACAAAATTCTGCGTTTCCAGCAAGTAATCGGCGTTTTTTCTGAGTCTCGTTGAGAAATTTTTGACTCTGTAAATCTGCTCAGAAGCAAGATTTTGCTTCAAAAGTGCGTTATATGGCAGAATCTAGCACCAAATACATCATATTTCGTGTTTTTAGAGTGCTATTTGCAGTTTTACAAACTTTGGAATAAGTCGAAATCACGCTTTTCCGAGCTGATTTTCACGATCAAGAAGTTCATATTACTATTCAGCACCTCATAATATGTATGAATCTAATGACAAAAACATAATATTTCGTGTTTTTAGAGCGCTATCTGCAGTTATATGAAGTTTGGAATAAGTCAAAACTACCACATTCTGAGCAGTTTCAAAGTATCGCAAATCACATGAATCTATCCAATACAACATAATACGCATGAATCCGTCCTCAGATGCACAAAATTTTGCGTTTCCAGCAAGTTATCGGCGTTTTTTCTGAGTCTCGCTGAGTAATTTTCGACTCTGTTAATCTGCTTTGAAGCAATATCTTGCTTCAAAAGTGCGTTATATGACAGAATCTAGCACCAAATACATCATATTCCGTGTTTTTAGAGTGCTATTCGCCGTTTTACAAACTTTGGAATAAGTCGAAATCACGCTTTTCCGCGCAGATTTCCACAATCAAAAAGTTCTTATTCCTATTCAGGACCTTATAATATGTTTGAATCTATTGACAAAAACATCATATTTCGTGTTTTCAGAGCGCTATCTGCAGTTATATGAAGTTTGGAATAAGTCAAAATTACCACATTCCGAGCAGTTTCAAAGTATCGCAAATCACATAAATCTATCCATTACAACATAATAGGCATGAATCCGTCCTCAGATGCACAAAATTTTGCGTTTCCAGCAAGTTATTGGTGTTTTTTCTGAGTCTCGTGAAATTTTCGACTCTGTAAATCTGCTCAGAAGCAAGATTTTGCTTCAAAAGTGCGTTATATGACAGAATCTAGCACCAAATACATCATATTCCGTGTTCTTAGAGTGCTATTTGCAGTTTCACAAACTTTGGAATAAGTCAGAATCACGCTTTCCCGCGCAGATTTTCACAATCAGAAAAATCATATTCCTATTCAGGACCTGATAATATGTATGAATCTATTGACAAGAACATCATATTTCGTGTTTTCAGAGCGCTATCTGCAGTTATATGAAGTTTTAAATAAGTCAAAATTACCACATGATAAGCAGTTTCAAAGTATCGCAAATCACATAAATCTATCCAATACAACATAATACGCATGAATCCGTCCTTAAATGCACAAAATTCTGCGTTTCCAGCAAGTAATCGGCGTTTTTTCTGAGTCTCGTTGAGAAATTTTTGACTCTGTAAATCTGCTCAGAAGCAAGATTTTGCTTCAAAAGTGCGTTATATGGCAGAATCTAGCACCAAATACATCATATTTCGTGTTTTTAGAGTGCTATTTGCAGTTTTACAAACTTTGGAATAAGTCGAAATCACGCTTTTCCGCGCAAATTTTCACAATCAAAAAGTTCCTATTCCCATTCAGGACCTCATAATTTGCATGAACCTATCAACAAAAACATCATAATCCGTGTTTTCACAGCGCTTTCTGCAGTTATATGCAGTTTGAAATAAGTCAAAATTACTACATTCTGAGCAGTTTCAAAGTATCGCAAATCACATAAATCTATCTAATACAACATAATACGCATGAATCCTTCCTCAAATGCACAAAATTTTGCGTTTCCAGCAAGTTATCGGCGTTTTTTCTGAGTCTCGTTGAGAAATTTTTGACTCTGTAAATCTGTTCAGAAGTAAGATTTTGCTTCAAAAGTGCGTTATATGGCAGAATCTAGCACCAAATACATCATATATCGTGTTTTTAGAGTGCTATTTGCAGTTTTACAAACTTTGGAATGAGTCGAAATCACGCTGTTCCGCGCAGATTTTGACAATCAAAAAGTTCATATTTCTATTCAGGACCTCGTAATATGTATGAATCTAATGACAAAAACATCATATTTCGTGTTTTTAGAGCGCTATCTGCAGATATGTGAAGTTTGAAATAAGTCAAAATTACCACATTCTGAGCAGTTTCAAAGTATCGAAAATCACATAAATCTATCCAATACAACATAATACGCATGAATTCGTCCTCAAATGCACAAAATTTTGCGTTTCAGCAAGTTATCGACGTTTTTTTCTGAGTCTTGTTGAGTAGGTAAGCAAGGCGGGCTCTGGGACAAAGATAAATCTGTAGCATCCTCAGCATCTCTATTGCAGTCACGCCCTCGACCAATTTAGAAGAAAATTTATTTTTTGGATCATAATTTCTTTGGAGAGGTGGTTTGCGAAGTGGATGAGTTAACTCTCGTTCATTTTAATTTCAATAGATGGCGCTGTGTGCAGTATTTCCCCCCGCTGCATAGATGGCGCTAGTAGTATTTGAAAATGAGTCTCTTCAATTTTATTGGAATAAGAATAAGATTCTCTTGACCATGATTGGTTTGGTTAAGAATTATTTTATTATAAAAAATGAATGTATAAATATTAACTATAATTAATTTCTATTATATTTTATTTTATGACAGTTTTACAAATTTAACATGAATGTTCTACAATTACAATGACAGAATCCAAATGAATGACACTTTTCACAAGCTACACCATCCATTTGAAGTCTTGGTACAATAAAACATTGTAAATCACAACACCATTTATTGTTATCGCTATTTCCATATCCAATATGATTTTTCACTCCATCAGTTATATTAATTTCACCCCTATTTTCTTCAGTATTGTAGGTATTATTCAAAAACTTCTCATAAATGGTTTTGAAATCATTTAAAATCAGTGGAAGATTTTCTTCACAAGTTTGTCTTATGAATGGACAATCCTTGGACCATTTGCGATGTTCTTCCAAGGCATCATCCCCTTCTTTCCAAATATGTAATGAAACATGACAAAAAATACATTCTACAACATCTTTGTAATTAGTTGAATAACATCCAGCTTTTGCTAGATTTTGAGGTAGTATATTTGGATTGTTCCACGTAGTAAATGATAATAATCGATTAATTTCACTTTTCAAACTCATGTTGACAATAGCAATATTTGACTGCAAATGAGAGCTATTAGACAATGATTTTATATATATTTATATATATATATATATATATATATATATATATATATATATATATATATATATATATATATATATATATATATATATATATATATATATATATATATATATATATATATATATATATATATATAATATTTTATAAATTTTGATAGTGCAATAGTTTCGATGAAAGAACTTTTAATTGTTCAAGTATGCTTATATTTGGACAATCTAGGTTTAACAAAGATAAATCAAATTTCCCTGCACGTTCTAATAAGTTGGTAAATTCATTAAATTCGTAAGAATTATCATCTTTTACAAAATACAAAGGTCCGTTTGTGTATTTGAATACTGTTTGAATTTCATCAGGAATACCCGGAAATTTATCTTTAACATATCCTTCATCTTTTATTCTAAAATTACATTCATCTATTTCTATGTATTTATTTTTATTATAAAAAATATAGGTACGTCCGAAACTGTTACTAATCGCGGCATGTATATCTCGTATAGGATGATTGAATAAATTTTCATTTATAGATGTATCTATCATCAATGAAGGATATTTAACAATGTAGAATTGATCGTTGATAATCACCATGATATCTCCATTTGGTCGTAAATATAAAGCTGATATTTTTTGAAAGTTATCTGGTAGAAATTTGAATAAGTTTGTCAGAAGCAAAGGTTTGTTTATTAGTTCAATATCGTTCAACCTTTTATACCATACCCATTTTTCATAAAAAATATACATTTTTTTATTAATTATAAGAAAATGATTGAAATTTTTCTGGTTACACAAAATTGGGAAATCATCAATTACAGTATTTGTTTGTATCAAATTTGTTTTCGAAGATGTAATTGGGATCTCGGTTGTAGTAGATTCTTCGATAGTTATTGTTGTTTTTTTTGTGCAATTATACAAACTTTGGATGCCTTTAATATCTTCTGGATGTAAGTCGTATGAATCATTGTATGAATATATTATTCAAACTCAATGGGTACATTACAGCCATTCCGTTATCAGAATGTTGTAAACCCAATACATGACCTATTTCGTGGACCAAAGTTTGAAATAAACTAGTTTCATCATAATCAGCGGGTGGTGTTAATAAGAAAGACCAATTCTCAGACATGTCTATATGAATTTCTGAATAAAGTCCCAGATTCGGTGGGTCAGCATGTGCAATTACACCACCTTTACCATCAAAATAACTGTAACAAACTTGAGATGGTCCAAATCGATGATGAAGATTGAAACCAAAAGATATAAATATATGCGCACTATTATAATTATTAGTGTTAATAAAATTTATGTTTGTATATTCAGCCCACAGATCAAAAGCTTTTTGTATAACCTATATTATTCCTTGATCATCTCCGTGATAGAACCAAAGTATTGTGTCATTTGACCATTTTATGTTATGAGTTTTAAAAAAATCAATATCTTTTACTCCACATCTGGGTCTCTTCATAAAATTTATTGTATCATTATTTAGTTCACCATTTTGTTCCAAGTTGTATTTCTCTTGAAACGTTTTTAACGCATCTTTATACAAAGAATCATTTTTTGATATGAATAGCAAAGAAGTAGAGGTTGAAGTAGTATTTATATAACCATATTTTTCTAAATATGTAAGCGAACTCTCATAATCAAATAAAGCATTTCCTAATGCTAAAGACAAATATATTAGAAAAATTGGTATTATTTCAAGAAATAGTAACGTACTTACACACGTTATATATAGAAATGCTAAGGAACTAGATTATTTTGTTCTTTTATACTTTTTAATTACATTTTTTTCAAGAAACTGAATAAAAATTTACTCGCCAATTGAAAGTACGTTTATAACAACCAATTGTCATTGGTATTATTTTTACCAATAGGAAAAGTATGAGATAAAAGACACTATAAAAAAGAGTGGAGTGAAATTTTTCACCCAACAAATCAACTAACTCTCAGCTGAAGAATACTAAAAGTTTAGTTCCGAAAGGTAATTTTGTTAAACTATATATTTGTGAATCTTTGTTGAGTCATTTTTTTATTGATTATTCCAGATATTATGCATCAACACAATAACAATATGTCTGAAACAGGATTAGGTATAGGAAAAAAACAAATTACATTCAAAAAGCCTTCGTTGAAGAAAATGAATAAAGATTGTGTAAAAAATAAGGAGAACATTCCGGCATCAATTATTACAGCACCAATACCGGCCATAACTAATAATAACTTGCAATTACAAGAAAATTATATCATGTCAAATATATCAGATCAAACAAAACAACAAATAAGTGATGGTGTTTATCAATGTGTTTTAGAAACAAGTGCTGAAAAAAAATTGTCAGAATGTGTTAATAGTGTTTCTAGTTCGGAAGTAGATACAAGTTATAATTTAGTGCCATGTTTTCAACAATATAATAATGTTGATGTTAGATTTAAAAATAATAGAAAATTAATATTAGAACATAGATACGTACTGAATAACAATTTGAGTAACTGGGTGAGCATTGGACTTAATCCATTGAATACTTTTGAAATTATGATAAGACTCTCTAACATAAATGATTCAAATACTATTTGTTTTAATTTGAATAACTGGAATGAATTAACACAACTCAAGTTCATCATTTTGAATTATTTGAATTATAAAAGTAATATAGAGTATCATAGTTTCAATAATTACTATTTAATCTTTGATAACATTGACAATATAAACATTTTATTCATAAAGTGGTGTAATAATTATATACTCTTTGATTTAGAATCCGTGACTACATTGTTCAATTTAATTGAATCTATAAATCTGTATGCGAATTTTTTGAACTGTTTAAATTACTATGAATACTATACAGATCTAATTTGTAAAGGATCTTTATTAGGTAATAATATGGTTGCAAATATAAACTCGCTGTTAACTTTAGATAATAATATTTATGTTATTGCAGCAAAAGAATTAATTGCAATATATTCTGATATAATAGAGAGAGGAATGAATTTTTAAAAGAAAAAATGGGGGATGGAGGTGTAGGTACACTATAAAACAGAAAACAAGTTATTTATATCATTGTAAGAAATATGATCATTGTTATTTAATTATTAAAATGAATTATTTATGCTTATTTTAACTAAGGAGTGCATTTGTACAAGGGTACTTATAACGAAATTTTGTTAAATATCTATTCGACTCTCCTGTCAAAAATTTAGTACAATAGGAACATTCATATAATTCTTTCGTTTCGAACAAATTGTACTTACATTTATAACATTTTTTTATGTCAAAATATAATAAGCTCTGTAGGTGTAATATTTTATAATCAGTTAAATAAAAATTCTCAACAATATTCATGTTAATTAATTCATGTAAATTATTTTCATGATACAATTCTTGTGAACAATCAAAACAGATTTTATATGATCCATTTGTCAGATATTTGAAAACTTTAATACAAAAATAAACTGATTTTGAGTTTACCATAGAATTTGATATAAGAGTTTTGAGGTCTTTTGGAAAAAAAGTTGTGTTTGAAGAACTGGATATTATATCATTCAATCTTTCTTCGTCAGCGTCCATTAGTTCATCATAAAAATCATCCCATTTATCCCATTGTTCGAGAATATTCCGTAATTCATTATGTCTCATATCGAAAGAGTCGTTACATTCTAATTCCATTTTTATATTTCTGAAAAAAAATCAAGATAATTTTAACTTTGCTTGTTTATGAACTATTATACTCTTCAACAACTTTTTGACAGTATTTAAATGCTTCTTTTGGAACAAATTGTTTACAATAATCACATTTTTGAATTTCTTCAGCACGAAATTGAAATTTATTACAGCCGTTACATTTTACACTAGAAAAAATTGTCAAGCTTTGCAAATGTATATTTCTATGACTTGTTAAATAGAGTTTTTTTGTTTCATTGGCTTCAATTATTTGTTGTAAATTATTTGAGATATATAAATTTTGTGTACAATTATAGCAGTAATTATATAAGCCATTGGTTAAATATTTCTTAACTGACACACAAAAGTATAAAATTTTTGATTCAAAAATTGAATTTGATATAATTTTTCTGAATTCGTTAGGAAAAAATGTTATATTTGGATAATTATTGACGCATTGATGTATTAATGATTCTTCATTAATCATTCCTTCATCATCATAGTTTTCCCAGCTGGGCCATGTTTCTATTAAATTCAACAAATCGCAAGAACTATTGTCAAGAGTTTCATAACACTGTAAGTCCATAATAATAGCACTAAAAATAATGAAATTTGTTATTGTGTGAAAATAAAGAACAAAAATTGAAATAAGAAAATGTATTGAATTATTAGGAAGTATGGACGCTGACGCTGTTAAAACAAATAAGAATTTTGAAAAAATATAGTATGCCTGTTAAGACATTTTTAATTTTTACAATGTTATAACATAGTTATAAATATGAGTAAATATAAATAATTATCCTCCCAAAATTTTTCCAAAAGGTAACATCCAGAGCGTTATCACTCCGATCTAGTTTTAGATAAATATTTTCTGTATTAAATAGATTCTTCACTTTTATTGACAGCTTATTGAACTGCTTAGGTAGAAATGTGATAAAATTTTCTATTCCAAGTAATATCGAAGGATCATAACGAGTATCTACATAAAGCAGCACATTTCTTTATATAGTTGGTTATCTTTCAAGTTTTTAATGTTAATGTTGGTTATAAATTTACTTTGACCAATTTTATTCTATTTTTATCCATATTTTATAATACAATAGAACAAAACTATCTGAATGTTGACGCTGTTAAACCAAATAAGAAAATTTTAAAAATATAATTGAAATTATGTAGAAGAATGTACACTTTTTCTTTCAATAGTTCGATGGAATAATTTTCATTTTCTACAATTTTATGAAAAAGTTATGAATATGGGTAAATATCAATGATATATATTATTATTTTTTTTTTTTAATGAGTAAATACAAATGATTATTTTTTTAAATTGTGTAAATATGAGTAATTATTTTTCTAGAATAATTTCTCAAGGATTTTTTTCAGAAAGCATGTTCAGAGCGTTGTCACTCCGATCTATTTTTAAGTACAAATTTTCTCCATTGAATAGAGTCTTCACTTCTTCTTTAGACAGGTCATTGAACCGCTTTGGTAAGAATGTGATAAAATTCTCGATTTCTAATAATATTGAAGGCCCATATCGAGTATCGACATAACGGCCCGCGTTTACTTTATAAAATTTGTTATCTTCCAAATCTTTAATGTTTACATTAGTTTTGAATTTCCTTTCGCCAATTTTATTTAATTTGTCCATATTCTATAATACAATAGGGCAATAAATATTTAAAACATTATTATGAATGAAAAGTATACTTACATTTTTATATTTCGCTTAGGTTAACGTTTTAGAATTGATTTTTATGTAGTATCAGCTAATTACTATTTTATTCTACAGAACGAATGAAAGCACATTTCAAGAGAATCACCTTATATACCTAAGTAAAAATTGTTTTTAAGAATACAAGGTACCACAAGAAGATATGATAGATTCAATTTTTTACCTCAAAATCCTGTTATTGTATTTTGTATTTTGTTTTTCGAAAAACATATTTTTCACAAAAATTTTTGATTAGAAAAAATAATCCAGGTTACAAAATGGAAAAATTATCATTTTGCTGATAGCAAAGAGAAGGAAAATATTTTTCTACATATTTCTGTTTACTTAAAAATATGTTTTTTCAAAAAGCAGATTTAGTTTCAAAAAGTTGTACTTGCTATGAGGTGAAGGTGTTGTGTTTTGTTTGCTCAGATTATAATTTGATAGTAGTGAGTTATAATAATAAACCGTGAATATGAAATGTTAACTTGGGAAGCTATAAGATCCTCGTTTGTTAAAAGAGTATTTTCTGGTCGTTTATTAAATGATAAAAACATAATAGATCCAATTAGATTTCTTAATCAACTTGTTCAAAAAATCGGGGAATTCATGTTTAATTTTTAATCACCTGTTAAACTAAACTGTGAACTAGCATGTGAATATGTTATAAAAAAAGGGAATAGTGAAATATTCACTAATATATATCATCAATCTAAAATGATGCCAATAACAATAAGTGATGATTCTATTGATTGGTTTACCAATCATGTACAGTCACCAATTTTAGTACATATGTCAGAGTTTCAAGAACGAGAGAGTGGTAAAGCTCTTAATCGAGTCTTATATTTACAAGTAAGAACTTTTTTACCAAATTAAAATTGAAACTTAATTGTTTTAATTTTTTTTTAGGTCAATATTGGTAAATATGACGTATTGAATACAGGTGGCTCTTCTTATATTGAGCTACCAGAATGTATAAATAATAAAAAAGCTGTTATCAATGTCTAAAATCCAAACGACGAAAAATGTTTTATTTGGGCTATTTTGGCTTCATATAATATAGACACACACCCTGAGAGAGTTTCTAATTATCCTATAAATCATAGTGAAATATTCAATTTGACAGGAGTAATGTTTCCCACACCTCTTTCAGTCATTTCAAAATTTGAAAATCAAAATGATATATCAATTAATGTATATGGCTTAGAATTTGATTATAAATTGGAAACGTATATGATTGTTGGTCCTCTTCATCATACAAAATGTAAAAAAAATAATCATATTAATTTATTATATTTTAAAAATGATTTCAAATCCCACTATGCATGGATTAAATCTCTTTCTCGTTTAATGGCTCTGCAGTTATCTAAAAAAAAATCATAAATACATTTGTGATCGTTGCTTACAATATTTTGAAACATTTGCTTCATTTCAACGTCATATTGAAGACTGTTGTCTAATGGATGCTGCAAAAATTGAAATGCCTTCCGAAGGTGACAAATGGATAAAGTTCAAGAATTTTATGCACAAACAGGCACATCCATTTGTCATATACAGCGATATAGAATGTTCAACTATTCCAGTACATTCTTGCCAACCAAATTCAACTCAACCATTCACAAATATTTATCAACATCATACTCCATGCGCTATAGGGTATCAAGTTGTATGCTCATACGATAAATCATTATCATCTTATGATTCATGCCGTGGACCTGAAGCGGTTGTATGGTTCATAAATAAATTGAAAAAATTGGCAAACATGGTACAAACTTTTTATAAAAATATAGCACCATTAAAAATGACTTCTGAGGATCGGGATAATTTCAATAGTACTAATATTTGTCACATATGTAATGAAGCAATAATTAATGACGGAAATAAGGAAGAAAAAGAAGTTAGAGACCACTGTCACTTATCTGGAGAGAGGAATTCACTCATATAAAAGTAATTTATAATATTTACACTCTACAAATTACCATTATTGTAATAACATGATTTTTAGGTCGTTATCGGGGGCCTGCACATAATAGTTGTAATTTAAATTACAAAAAACCCTCATTTATCCCTATTTATTTCCATAATTTTAGATGTTACGACAGCCATCTGATTGTAAGATAGCTTGGAGCAACAAAGGAAGCAATAAATCTTATTCCATCAACAGAAGAAAAATATATATCCCTCTCAAAAAAAGTTGATGGAATGACGTTTGGATTTCTTGATTCATATAGGTATTCAATTAAATAATTTTAATAGTATAGTATAGTAGTATTATTTAAAAAAAAAATTCAATTCTACAGATTTATGCAAAGTTCATTAGAAAAACTTGCTGACAATTTAGATCCTTCAGACTTAGTTTTCATCAATGAACATTATACAAATAGAATGAAAAGAGATTTACTCACTAGAAAAGGGATTTTACCGTATGATTATGTCAATAATTGGGAATGTTTGGAAATGAAACATTTACCATCAAAGTCTGAGTTTTACTCCAAACTGAATAATGTGCATATTAGCGATAGAAACTATGATCATGCGCAATTAGTATGGAATACATTTGACTGTAAAACGCTGGGGGATTATTTGGAACTTTATCTACAAACAGATGTACTTCTCTTGACAGATGTTTCCGAAAACTTCAGAAATTTATGTCTAAAATCTTATGGCTTGGATCCAGCATTTTATTATACAACACCTGGTATGTTATATTAAAAACTAAGAGTTTTATTCAACGTTAAAAGTTGTTCAATATTATTGTTTTATTTTAGGCATAGCTTGAGATTCTATGTTGAAGATTACTAAAATACGATTGGAACTTTTGACAGATATAGATATGTTACTTTTTTTTGAACGTGGCATTCGTGGTATAACTAGTTTATTAGTGAATGATTCAACAAAGGATTGAAAAATTATATTTTTTCAGGTGGTATAAGCCAATGTGGCAATCGGTATGCTCGTGCTAATAATCGATACATGAATAGTTATAATAAAGAAGAAGATGAGAAGTTTTTGATGTATTTTGACGCTTGCAACTTGTATGGTTATGCAATGACGCAAAATCTCTCATATGGAGTATTTTCATGGTTAACTGATTGTGAAATAAAAGAACTGAACATCATGTTAATATCCAATCAAAACTCTGAAGGGTATATACTAGAGGTTGATTTGAATTTCCAGAAGAGCTGCATGATAAATTTAGAGATTTTTGTTTGTGCTCTGAACACCGTACGCCTCCAAACTCAAAACACAAAAAACTTATGATCACATTATATAATAAAGAAAAATATGTGATTTATTATACAAACTTAAAACAAGCGTTGAACTTAGGAGTTAAATTGAAAAAGATACATCGCGTTATCAAGTTCAATCAATCACCTTGGTTGAAGGAGTATATTGATATCAATACAAATTTTCGAAAAAATGCTGTCAGCGAATTTGCAAAAAACTACTATAAACTGAAAAATAATGCAATATTTGGTAAGTCAATAGAAAATATTCGAAACAGACGTGATATCAAATTAGTTTCATCTTGGAATTGTCGTTATGGTGCTCGTAAATTACTTGCTAAACCAAATTGTAAAAAAGTTATATTATTTGATGGAAATTTAGTTTTAATAGAATTGTCAAAAACTAGAATTGTTTTCAATGAATCAGTGTATGTTGGAATGGTCATTCTTGAATTATCGAAACATTTGATGTATGAGTTTCATTATAATTATATACTGAAAATATATAAAAGTCCTAAGCTTCTTTATATGGATACTGACAGTTACTTGTACGAATTCACCAATGAAGATCCATATGTAAAAATAAAACAAGATATACATAGATTTGACACTTCAAATCATAATTTGGGTAATAAATATAATATTCCATTGATGAATAAGAAGGTTGTTGGATTATTTAAAGATGAGAACGGAGGACAAATAATGACTGAATTTTTTGGATTACGTTCAAAAATGTATAGTTTCACTCTAGAAAATGAAGAAATAGCACATTCTAGAGCAAAAGGAATTCTAACCAATATAACAAGAACTTTATCGATTGACGACTATAAAAATACTCTGTTCAATAAATCAGAACTTCACAAAACACTACGAAATATGATTTCCAGAGCACATAATATTTTTTCCATCGAACAAAACAAACTTACGTTGAGTTCAAATGATGATAAATGGTATATTCGAGAAAACACAACTGACACGCTGCCATGGGGTCATTTTAAAATTGCCACGTTTGAACAAAATTAATCAAACCCCAAACTTTTTGAAGTAACATCTTCTTTGCAATCCTTAAATGCTAAATTGGTGATAAAATTTGTTTGAATGAAACACAACGCCCAAAAAGAAAAATGAGCGCTAGCTGAGTCAAGAAAATTAATACAGCATACACAATACAAAAAATTTATTTCTTCATATATATATATATATATATATATATATATATATATATATATATATATATATATATATATATATATATATATATATATATATATATATATATATATATATATATATATATATATATATATATATATATATATATATATATATATATATATATATAAAATATGTATGAAATTAAAATCTAAGCAAACAAAATACAACACATTCATCTCATAGCAAGTACAACCATTTCAACTGAATCTACTAGTCTTAATTTATTGTATAATGTAATTAAATCTATTGTAAATAAATAATTATAAAATGAATAAGCGTTTTTAAATTTCTTTTGCTTTTATTCTTTATGATACTAATTTTACATTTCCTGATAACGGATCATATTCAGTAATTCGGTCATGCAATATTAAACAATACGCTGATGTATTATCCGAAAAATTTTCATTCGCTTCTATCTCAAGCCTTATATCAACAGAAGAAGATTTTATCGTTTCATTTTGATTCGTACAATCTGAAATAACCAATGGAGCTTTTTGTTTAAATTCATTTTTGGTCAATAAAGGTTCACTTTCTTGCTTATAATAGAACTTCTGAAAATTGATATACATTTCGTATAGTAATGCAAAACGATTATTTCCGAAATGTAAATTCAAATTATTGTATGGGTAACAAACAGAATTCAAATATAACTTAATATTAGTTAGATTACAGTGATCAAATTCACTAGCACTTTTACTTATTATATTCTTCCTATTTGTTTGAAAACCAATTATGACAGCTTGTGGCTTTTCAAGCTGAGTGGATGTTTCTACAATCCACGTTACTTTATTTGTTGTCATTCATGTAGGATATTTGTGAATATCCCAACTACGATATGGTATTTGTATTACTTTATTGGAATCAACTATTTTCAACAATTTTAGTCGTTCTTCATCATTTACGTAAACATGCGGTACATGCTACTGTAGTTTAGAAATGGTTATTCTCAAATTCTCGGTGCTAGAATAACAGTTTTCATCATTCCTTGCTCGTATCAAGATTAATTCTTGTTAATTATTTATAAGAATTTTTTTATAATCTTCACAAAATCCCAAGAGTAACTTTAACGGAATACAAATATTGAAGTCGTCATTACTGTTGAAAATCCTATGTGAACCCCAACCAGCATTTTCATAACTAGCAGCTTTTGTGGGAGATGGAGATGATAATGCTTTCATTGTACTTCTAATACCAACGAATTTATTTTTATCGATATCAACACCATTTAAAGAGTATCGAATTTCATCAAATGAGAGCGCAATTCCATTATTGGATATAGAGGTTGCTTCTATTGGCGGCTTTTCATCATTTAATTCTGTTATTCTACCTTCAATATAAATGTAACTTTCACAAGGTAACGTGTAAATATCTTGTTGCTGAATTGGTATAACAATTTAATCACTTTTATCAAAAGTTGAAGAAAGGTACGGTAAATTTGGATGAATCTCTACTCGTGATATTGCACTATCAAATATAATGTCGGATCGAATATTCAAAATATCAATCATTATTTATTTTTTATTTTTAATCACAAAGATTTTAGAAATGCAATATTTTCAGGTGTTAACTTGTTTTTAGTTTGAGAATGAATAACCGTTTTCGACAATAATTGCGTTCTTTCATAGTCTATTCCCATTTTTATGAAATAGGTTGTAAATATATTAGAATGTTAATTTTTTCGTCCCTAAAATTTATAAGTCTTCCTGCTTGGTCAGTAATTTTGACTGTTATGTTGTTTATTTCTTCTGTGCTAATTGGTAAATATGTTACTTTTTTCATTGATTGTATAATTTTGTATCCAGGTGGGACGTCAGGATAAAACTGATGGATTATGTGAGATGGTTTATCGTTTATATATGAACCAATTCCAATATTACACTCAATGCGTATCACATTTACTTTGAATATTTCAACTTGTTCATCAGACTCGTGCTCGATGTTTGGTTCAAGTATACGTTTATCAAATCCTATCAATGTTCCTATGCAATTATTTTGAGTGAAATTTATTTTACACGATGAGAATATTTTACATTTTAGAGTATTATTGTTAGCCTCTAGTTTAAGATAATTTATTCTTCTCTCCCCAATTATTTCATTGTTATGATTCGAGTTAATTAAATTTGAATTATTTATTTGATTCTGTAAATAACTTTCAATGTCTTCAATTTCATGAGAACCTTCTGGAATTTCAACTATTTTATTGTCAAAATAGAATTTATTATTTGTTTTATCTATATTTGGTATTGTATTATACGTATCTAGACTATCAAATCTCATATAATATTTTCCTTTTATGGGGAGGAAAAAATATACACTTATTTCTGAGGTATTACCATCTATCGCAATAATTTGAGGAAATGTATCACCAGAAATTCCAAACTGAAATGTTGGAGAATAAAAATTATATAGTATTTAACAAAAAATTTGAACATAAATGTCCACAATTAAATGTATCAAAATTTTGATTAGCTCCATGATTATATCTTATCGTCACATTTTTTCCCAAATAATCTATTAATTCTTTTGGTGGTTGCAAATTACCGAAACTATCATAATATTGAACTATATATTTTTTTTTTCTATAAGCCACCCAGTGCGATCCAGTGTTATTCTCATCATCTAAATTTAAAATAGCACATTCATTTGCATATGGTTTTTTTGGTGATGAATTCCTCATAAATATTCCCCGAAAATATGGAATATTTTCACAATATTTTGATAAATCGAAATTGTTTAGTGCTCGCCTTGGTAAATTATTCAGAAAAATTATTTTCGACGTATTTTTTCTCGCATGCCCGAACCTCTTTTATAGGGGTTCAAATATAAACCCTATCCCAACGCTTTCTTAGTACCATATGCAGTAGCACCACTTATAGCACCTGTTAATATTGCTTTACCAATTAATGGTAGTAAAGGTATCAAAGCTGGAAGAATACCTCCAATTTTTCTCGGTGTTTTAATAACACGTCTCTTCTGTTTCCTTCTTCTATAAGCCATGCCAAGTTTTCTCTTCACTTTCATAGCATTCGTAATCGTCCAAGCTGCTGCTCTTTCCTTAAAAGATGAGTTCTTAGATTTTACTTGTTGCACGCCTTTTCTTGCAATACTTTATCTGCTCTATGTCTACTACTCAATTCTTTACTTTTTGAATACGCAATATCATGTTCCTTACATGCATTATCCAATGAATTAATTCCGGAATCATTACGATCTAATCGTTCTTTTAACCTTGTACCTGGACTACAAAAATTATACCATGGTAAGTGGATTTCAGAAGGTAAATTATCAATAGTGTTATTAACAAAGCCTTCACTATATATAACCATTAGAAAAGTATAAATAAGACTGAAAGTTATAATACTACTACACTGTTTTTATAGTTTTCAACAAGAAAAAAAAATGAGAAAAATTAAGTTTATAAAACAAAAACAAGGTATAAAAGTGAAAATTTTTGACATGAACTATAAAATTAAGTGTAAAAAAAACATAGCAATTTACTTCCTTCAAATATACGAGGAATAATAAGCGGACCTTCAAATTACGGTAAAACAAATGTAATGTTGAGTTTATTGACTCATCCTAATGGATTAAAATATGAGAATGTCTACATATATTCGAAAACTTTGAATCAGCCAAAGTATGAGTTTTTAAAAAATTGTTTAAAACGTATAAAAGGTATGGGATATTATTCTTATAGCACAAGTGAAAATATTGTTGTACCAGAAAAAGCGAAATCAAATTCTATATTTATTTTCGATGATGTAATTACCGACCGTCAGGACTGTATGCGCAATTATTTTTGTCGTGGACGGCATAACAACGTAGATTCATTTTATTTATCTCAATCATACGCTCACATACCAAAACATTCATTAAGAGATAATACAAATTTTCTAATACTTTTTAAAAAAGATGATTTGAATTTAAGACATATTTTTAATGATTATATTGGAGATGATATGACATATGAATTTTTAAAAAAATTCTGTGAAGAATGTTGGAGAAAAAAATATGGATTTGTAGTTATAGATAAAGAATGTGAAACTGGGCGCTATCGAAATGGATTCAGTAAATTTTTGAAATGTTCAACGTAATGAATTCTCCACAAAATAATGAAGTTATTTTTTATATGAAGGAAACTTTATATTAATACTCGCTATTAGTTTGTTGTCAGTGTTACAATAGTCATTACAACATGATGATGGAAGATTATGATAAAAAAAATTCAAAGAAATTATTGATGTTAGTAATGTAATAAGAAAGAAATATAGAAGTTTGAAAAATACAAAATCGGGGATGAATTCTTTTTTAAATGAAACTTATAAACCTATTACTGAACCACTTCAAGAAATTGTTAGAAACACGAGAGAAACGTCTGGAAACGCAAAAGAAACGTCCAATGAAAGTGTTGTTGACAACAATCAATTGAAATTAAAGAGAAAAATTTTTAAGAAAAGCAATTCCAAATTTGAGAAACCATTAAAGATGAGAAAGTTATCATTAAGTGATTAATCGTCAAGTGACGGTGAGGAAGATGAAATTAGCGACTACAAAAATGTTGACAGGAAAGAAAAAAGCATACAACATCCACCTTTCTCAAAATTAGAAGCAGTTATTGAAAAAGGTGAGGAAATATCACCTAAGTCATCAATAAAAGTTTTTTTAAGAACTCCGGAGGGTACTGAAGAGTACAAATATCTACAAAATCAACATGAAGACATGATAGCAGATCACTTAATATATTTTGCAACAGCTAGTGATAGTGAGAAAGACGCGATTTATGGAATAAGAAAAGAAAATGATTCATTCAAAATTGGAAATGCTGATATTATAGTTGAACATGATACACTCTACATTGACGGAGAGCCATATGAAGGTACAAGAGGTCTTTATGAATTGTTATTCAAAAAACGTCCAGAGCGAACTTTAGTTACAGAAAATGATAAAAATACTTATATGAATATATTATTACAAACAAATAGTCATCGTGTTGGTCATGAATCTTCAGGTAGAACCAAAGGATCAAGTAACTGGAAGTATGTGAATATTATTCAACCACGCATAACAACAATGAAACAGAGACATCCATTTGTTTATACACCAGAGAAAAAAACTGGATTTGGTTTAATTCCTAGCACAAAAGAATACACAAATCTTAAAAGAGATTATATTTATTGGAACGATTCAAATGAACTAGTTGAAAGGTTACATTTGATTTCAGCATCTAAAGACGCAGGTAATAATAATCATGATAATGAAATTTCATCAATTTTGGAAGAGTTAAGGGAAGCAAATATAATTGAGTAAACTGAAAAAAAAATATCAGTCTGAAAATGGTGCTCGACAAATTCGGAAGACATTTAGGGAACAAACATAAGTTTGACAAATTATTATCAAAATTGAATTATAATAATGAATATGATGTAAATAAATTAAGAATAATAAATGCTGCAGATCCGTTACAATTAAATGATGTTACTACAAAAAAGTATGTTGATAATTTGATCAATAAAACTGAAAAATATGTACGTTCCAATTTGATACAGTCAATCCAAGTGATGATGAAGAGGTTTATAATGCTCGAACAAAAAGAATTACTCAAGTTGGTGTTCCTATTCATGAAAGTGATGTATCGAATAAAATATATGTTGACAGTTTATTGAGTACAATAAACAGAAATATGAATGCCCAGATGAATCAAGTAATGAACTTAATCAATTCTAAAATAAATTCTTCAAAGGAAATAACTGATTGGATTGATAAAAAAATTGTTCAAATAAACATTTTGGAATCAAGAATTAATACTACCACAATTTCTATGAATGCTTTAAATAATGAGCTTCAAACTATGGAAAAAGAGTCTAGTAAACAAATCAATACTATTGTGGAAGAGTGTGCAAAATGAAATACGAAATAAAATGAATTACAATATCGACTTAGGGGAAAAATTACAGTCACAAATAAAGAAGGTTATCGAGTCATACGCGTAGGAGCATTTTGACAAACGGCTCTCTACATTTACAGTTAATGAAAATAAAGATAGAACTTCATATATTCCAAAAGACGTATAAGTATAAGAATGGATGAGAAATTACATGAACAAGCAGGACGAAATTATCAAAGAAAGAAAGTTTCAATTAAAGGAATTGATGATCGAAATATGAGTAAAGAAAAAATAGTTGAAGAGTTACATAAACAAGCAAGACGAAATTATCAGAGGAGAAAAGTGATAACTAAAGGAATCGATGATTTATGGCAATGTTATTTAGTTGTTAAGCTTCAACATTCTCGTGAAAATAAGGGTAATAAATATTTATTAACTGTTATAGATGTATTTTCCAAATTTGCTTGGGCACAGCCTTCAAAATCCAAAACTGGAATTGATGTTACAGACGCATTCAATAAGATATTAAAGCAAGGTCGCTCGCCAAAAAATTTACATTCTGATGAGGGGCGTGAATTTTTAAACAGTAATTTCCAAACTTTATTCAGAAAATATAAAATTAATCATTATTCTACATACTCAAACTTGAAAGCTAGTGTAGTAGAACGTTTCAACAGAACTTTAAAGAATTTAATGTGGTATCAATTTGGAATTCAAGGTTCATATGATTGGATTAACATATTGCAGAAATTAGTGACACAGTATAATTATTCTAAGCATAGAACGATAGGTATGTGCCCTAAAGATGTTAATGAACTTTATGAAAAACGTTTACTTCGAACAAAGTTTAACAATTTAAAAATTGCTGGAAAAGGTAAATTAAATGTTGGTGATTACGTAAGAGTTTCGAAACATGAAGAACTATTCGAGAAAGATTATACTCCAAACTGGTCAACAGAAATTTTTAAAATCGTGAAAAAACAAATAACCAATCAAATTACATATAAACTGGAAGATATTCATGGGCAAACTATTGGAGGTAGATTTTATGAACAAGAGTTACAAAAAAACTCTCTTTCCTCATGTTTATTCGGTTGAAAAAATAATCAAAACCAAAGGTATGAAAGTATTTGTGAAATGGGTTGGCTTTGATTCAACCCAAAACTCATAGATAAGCAAGCAAGATGTAATATAGGACTAAAAATATATAAAAACAAAAAAATATGGAGAAAATGACTAGTGTGTCTCTAATAGTAGCAGAATAAATTCATAATAAGATGGATTTAATTATTGATATTCAAGATTTCAATATCTCCGAACAAAAATTTGTAGAGAAAGAAGCTGCAATTATATCAACCGACGGTAAGGAATTCAAACACTTCATATTTGAGGCTCCGTTCTCCTGGTGTGAATTGGGGGAAAAATATCAAAAGCAGACTACATGGTTGAGCCATAACCATCATATGTTGAACTGGAATGATGGATTCATTCCTTTCAAATTTAGAGAAAAAATTATGCTCGACATGCTAAAATTAGCAAAAAGATTATATGTAGCTGGAAAGCTTGAATATGAATTGGTAAATAATTTACTACAGAATTATAAACATATATCTGTTTACGACGTATGTGAGGATAATTTCTCTTTGAAGAATTTTTCTAACAATGAATCTTGTTCTCTGCATAGAAAATATGGTGTATGCGCTATAAGCAATGTGTATAAAATTGAAGAGTATCTGAATAATAAGAGTTATAATTTTTAAAAAAACATTATAATAATGATTCACTATTTATTATTCAACATAAATGTATCTATTTTTCACAAATAAACTTTCAAGCTTGGAACAAGTGATAATTTTCCACATGAATACTATCCTAAAAAAGCTACTCTTAATACTCCTAGCGCCATCTGTACGGTAAGAAAAAAACTTGTAATTCATGAATTGTACGCAGCGCCACCTATTGAAATGGAAGTAAATGAAAGCTAACTTATCCAGCTCCAAACCTTCACCCCCATATCTCCTCCACCCTCCTCTCATTACTATAGTGACATGATTCAGAAGAGTTTTTTCACTGCGTAATGTTGTTAAAAATGTTGAAATTATAGTAGTACAAATAGAATAAAATAAAAAATATACACTCACATTTCATCCTCGAAACAATATCCAGATGAATTTATAGAGAAACTTTGTCACAATTATTTTATCAAAATATTCTTCACACAATGAACGCTTTTTCGTTGACAGTATTCACGAGCGACTCACAAACTCAAATAAAGTAGCAATTATAATGTGCAATGAATTTTGTATCAAACATAAATGTTCAACAAACTCTTTATATTTTATTTCACTGCTTCCAAAAGTTGAACTAGGAAAAAAAAGTATGAGAATAGGGCTGTGATAATATTAGATTCAAATTGTCAGCAGCCTCACTCTTCAATTATTCTTTTCACCAACAAATCTCACGAACTCGCACAACAGAAATCTTCCACAGTTTCATTCATCTTCGAGAGTGATTATAAAAAAATAAAGTATTCAACACTGAATATAATTTTTATAACAAACCATATTTGGTATTGAACAACATTACATTTCGATCAATGACAAATTCTTGAAGAACTGACTTGAACAAATTTAAACATAAAACTGATTATAGCTATAATAATTGAAAAATAAGGTGATATTCTATAACGGATTTCCCGTGAGAAACCACAATAACGAATCTTTTTTTCAATGAGATAAGCTCATGGTAATATATATAAAATTATAAACGCATTTATAGCGGAGATTGTGTTGATTGCAATAAAACAAGAATTTCCATGCGGTGAAACAAAAACTTGTAAATAGAATACTGCACGCAGCGCAATATATTAAAATTTAAATGATCAAAATTTAACACATCTACTCCGCAAACCACCTCTTCAACGACATCTACAATTCAGAAACAGCGCCATCTATTGAAATTAAAATGAACGAGAGTTAACTCATCCACTTCGCAAACCACCTCTCCAACGACATCTATGACCCAAAAAAATGATTTTTGTCTAAATTGGTCCAGGGCGTGACGTCAATTGAGATGTTGAGACTGCTACAGATTTATCTTTGTCCTAGAACCCGCCTTGCTCACCTACTCCGTTGAGAAATTTTTGACTCTGTAAACCTGCTGAGAAGCAAGATTTTGCTTCAAAAGTGCGTTATATGGCAGAATCTAGCACCAAATACATCATATTTCGTGTTTTCAGAGTGCTATTTTCAGTTTTACAAACTTTTGAATAAGTCGAAATCACGCTTTTCCGCGCAAGTTTTCACAATCAAAAAGTTCATATTCCTATTAAGGACCTCATAATATGTATGAATCTATTGACAAAAACATCATATCTCGTTTTTTCAGAGCGCTATCTGCAGTTATATGAAGTTTGAAATAAGTCAAAATTACCACATTCTAAGCAGTTTCAAAGTATCGCAATTCACATAAATCTATCCAATACAACATAATACGCATGAATCCGTCCTCAAATGCACAAAATTTTGCATTCCCATCAAGTTATCGGCGTTTTTTCTGAGTCTCGTTGAGAAATTTTTGACTCTGTGAATCTGCTCAGAAGCAAGATTTTGCTTCAAAAGTGAGTTATATGGCAGAATCTAGCACCAAATACATCATATTTCATGTTTTTAGAGTGCTATTTGCAGTTTTACAAACTTTGGAATAAGTCGATATCACGCCTTTTCCGCGCAGACTCTCACAATCAAAAAGTTCATATTCCTATTCAGGACCTCATAATATGTATGAATCTATTGAAAAAACATCATATTTCGTGTTTTCAGAGCGCTATCCGCAGTTATATGAATTTGAAATACGTCAAAATTACCACATTCTGAGCAGTTTCAAAGTACCGCAAATCATATGAATCCATCCAATACAACATAATACGCATGAATCCGTCCCCAGATGCACAAAATTTTGCGTTTCCAGCAAGTTATCGACGTTTTTTTCGAGATTCGTTGAGAAAGTTTTGACTCTGAAAATCTGCTCAGAAGCAAGATTTTGCTTCAAAAGTGCGTTATATGGCAGAATCTTGCACCAAATACATCATATTTCGTGTTTTAGAGTGCTATTTGCAGTTTTACAAACTTTGGAATGAGTCAAAATCACGCTTTTCCGCGCAGATTTTCACAATCAAAAAGTTCATATTCCTATTCAAGACCTCATAATATGTATGAATCTATTGACAAAAACATCATATTTCGTGTTTTCAGAGCGCTATCTGCAGTTATATGAAGTTTGAAATAAGTCAAAACTACCACACTCTGAGCAGTTTCAAAGTATCGCAAATCACATACTTCTATCCAATACAACATGATACGCATGAATCATTCCTCAAATGCACAAAATTTTGCGTTTCCAGCAAGTTATCGGCGTTTATTCTGAGTCTCGTTGGGAAATTTTTAACTCTGAAAAACCGCTCAGAAGCAAGATTTTGCTTCAAAAGTGCGTTATATGGCAGAATCTAGCACCAAATACATCATATTCCGTGTTTTTAGAGTGCCATTTGCAGTCTCACAAACTTTGCAATAAGTCGAAATCACGCTTTTCCGCGCATATTTCCACAATCAAAAAGTTCATATTCCTATTCAGGACCTCATAATATGTATTAATCTATCGACAAAAACATCATATTTCGTGTTTTCAGAGCGCTATCTGCAGTTATATGAAGTTTGAAATGAGTCAAAATAACCACATTCTTAGCAGTTCCAAAGTATCGCGAATCACATGAATCCATCCAATACAACATAATACGCATGAATCCTCAAATGCACAAAATTTTGCGTTTCCAGCAAGTTATCGGCGCTCTTTCTGAGTCTCGTTGAGAAATTTTTGACTCTGTAAATCTGTTCAGAAATAGGATTTTGCTTCAAAAGTTTGTTATATGGCAGAATCTAGCACCAAATACATTATATTTCGTGTTTTTACAGTGCTATTTGCAGTTTTACAAACTTTGGAATAAGTCGAAATCACGCTTTTCCGCGCAGATTTTCACAATCAAAAAGTTCATATTCCTATTCAGGACCTTATAATATGTATTAATCTAATGACAAAAACATCATATTTCGAGTTTTCAGAGCGCTATCTGCAGTTATATGAAGTTTGAAATAAGTCAAAATTACCACATTCTGAGCAGTTTCATAGTATCGCATATCACATAAATCTATCTAATACAACATGATACGCATGAATCCGTCCTCAAATGCACAAAATTTTGCGATTCCAGCAAGTTATCGGCGTTTTATCTGAGTCTCGTTGAGAAATTTTTGACCCTGTTAATCTGCTCAGAAGCAAGATTTTGCTTCAAAAGTGCGTTATATGGCAGAATCTAGCACCAAATACATAATTTTTCGTGTTTTTAGAGTGCTATTTGCAGTTTTACAAACTTTGGAATAAGTCGAAATCACGCTTTTCCGCGCAATCAAAAAGTTTATATTCCTATTCAAGACCTCATAATATGTATGAATCTATCGACAGAAACATCATATTTCGTGTTTTCAGAGCGCTATCTGCAGTTATATGAAGTTTGAAATGAGTCAAAATAACCACATTCTGAGCAGTTTCAAAGTATCGCAAATCACATAAATCCATCCAATACAACATAATACGCATAAATCCGTCCTCAAATGCACAAAATTTTGCGTTTCCAGCAAGTTATCGGCGCTCTTTCTGAGTCTCGTTGAGAAATTTTTGACTCTGTAAATCTGCTCAGAAGCAAGATTTTGCTTCAAAAGTGCGTTATATGGCAGAATCTAGCACCAAATACATCATATTTCGTGTTTTCAGAGTGCTATTTGCAGTTCAACAAACTTTGGAATAAGTCGAAATAACGCTTTCCCGCGCAGATTTTCACAATCAAAAAGTTCATATTCCTATTCAGGACTTCATAATATGTATAAATCTATTGACAAAAACATCATATTTTGTGTCTTCAGAGCGCTATCTGCAGTTATATGAAGTTTGAAATAAGTCAGAATTACCACATTCTGAGCAGTTTCAAAGTATCGCAAATCACATGAATCCATCCAATACAACATAATACGCATGAATCCGTCCTCAAATGCACAAAATTTAGCGTTTTCAGCAAGTTATCGGCGTTTTTACTGAGTCTCGTTGAGGAATTCCTGACTGTAAATCTGCTTAGAAGCAAGAATTGGCTTCAAAAATGCGTTATATGGCAGAATCTAGCACAAAATACATCATTTTTCGTGTTTTTAGAGTGCTATTTGCAGTTTCACAAACTTTGGAAAAAGTCGGAATCACGCTTTTCCTCGCATATTTATACAATCAAAAAGTTTATATTCCTATTCAAGAGTTCATAATATGTATGAATCCATCGACAGAAACATCATATTTCGTGTTTTCAGAGCGCTATCTGCAGTTATATGAAGTTTGAAATGAGTCAAAATAACCACATTCTGAGCAGTTTCAAAGTATCGCAAATCACATAAATCCATCCAATACAACATAATACGCAAGAATCCGTCCTCAAATGCACAAAATTTTGCGTTTCCAGCAAGTTATCGGCGCTCTTTCTGAGTCTCGTTGAGAAATTTTTGACTCTGTAAATCTGCTCAGAAGCAAGATTTTGCTTCGAAAGTGCGTTATATGGCAGAATATAGCACCAAATACATCATATTTCGTGTTTTAAGAGTGCCATTTGCAGTTTTACAAACTTTGGAATAAGTCGGAATCACGCTTTTCCTCGCATATTTATACAATCAAAAAGTTTATATTCCTATTCAAGAGTTCATAATATGTATGAATTCATCGACAGAAACATCATATTTCGTGTTTTCAGAGCGCTATCTGCAGTTATATGAAGTTTGAAATGAGTCAAAATAACCACATTCTGAGCAGTTTCAAAGTATCGCAAATCACATAAATCCATCCAATACAACATAATACGCATGAATCCGTCCTCAAATGCACAAAATTTTGCGTTTCCAGCAAGTTATCGGCGCTCTTTCTGAATCTCGTTGAGAAATTTTTGACTCTGTAAATCTGCTCAGAAGCAAGATTTTGCTTCAAAAATGCGTTATATGGCAGAATCTAGCACCAAATACATCATATTTCGTGTTTTTAGAGTGCTATTTGCAGTTCTACAAACTTTGGAATAAGTCGAAATAACGCTTTCCCGCGCAGATTTTCACAATCAAAAAGTTCATATTCCTATTCAGGACTTCATAATATGTATAAATCTATTGACAAAAACATCATATTTCGTGTTTTCAGAGCGCTATCTGCAGTTATATGAAGTTTGAAATAAGTCAGAATTACCACATTCTGAGCAGTTTCAAAGTATCGCAAATCACATGAATCCATCCAATACAACATAATACGCATGAGTCCGTCCTCAAATGCACAAAATTTTGCGTTTTCAGCAAGTTATCGGCGTTTTTACTGAGTCTCGTTGAGAAATTCCTGACTGTAAATCTGCTTAGAAGCAAGATTTGGCTCCAAAAGTGCGTTATATGGCAGAATCTAGCACCAAATACATCATGTTTCGTGTTTTTAGAGTGCTATTTGCAGTTTTACAAACTTTGGAATGGGTCGAAATCACGCTTTTCCGCGCAAATTTTCACAATCAAAAAGTTCATATTCCCATTCAGGACCTCATAATATGTATGAATATATTGACAAAAACATCATATTTCGCGTTTTCAGAGCGCTATCTGCAGTTATATGAAGTTTGAAATGAGTCAAAATTACCACATTCTGATCAGTTTCAAAGTATCGCAAATTACATAAATCTATCCAATACAACATAATTCGCATGAATCCGTACTCAAATGCACAAAATTTTGCGTTTCCAGCAAGTTATCGGCGTTTTATCTGAGTCTCGTTGAGAAATTTTTGACCCTGTTAATCTGCTCAGAAGCAAGATTTTGCTTCAAAAATGCGTTATATGGCAGAATCTAGCACCAAATACATAATTTTTCGAGTTTTTAGAGTGCTATTTGCAGTTTCACAAACTTTGGAATAAGTCGAAATCACGCTTTTCCTCGCATATTTATACAATCAAAAAGTTTATATTCCTATTCAAGAGTTCATAATATGTATGAATCTATCGACAGAAACATCATATTTCGTGTTTTCAGAGCGCTATCTGCAGTTATATGGAGTTTGAAATGAGTCAAAATAACCACATTCTGAGCAGTTTCATAGTATCGCATATCACATAAATCTATCCAATACAACATGATACGCATGAATCCGTCCTCAAATGCACGAAATTCTGCGATCCCAGCAAGTTATAGGCGTTTTTTCTGAGTATCGTTGAGAAATTTTTGACTCTGTAAATCTGCTCACAAGCAAGATTTTGCTTCAAGAGTGCGTTATATGGCAGAATCTAGCACCAAATACATCATATTTCGTGTTTTTAGAGTGCTATTTGCAGTTTTACAAACTTTGGAATAAGTCGAAATCACGCTTTCCCGCGCTGATTTTCACAATCAAAAAGTTCATATTCCTATTCAGGACTTCATAATATGTATGAATCTATTGACAAAAACATCATATTTAGTGTTTTCAGAGCGCTATCTGCAGTTATATGTAGTTTGAAATAAGTCAAAATTACCACATTCTGAGCAGTTTCATAGTATCGCATATCACATAAATCTATCCAATACAACATGATACGCATGAATCCGTCCTCAAATGCACAAAATTTTGCGATTCCAGCAAGTTATCGGCGTATTTTCTGAGTCTCGTTGAGAAATTTTTGACTCTGTAAATCTGCTCAGAAGCAAGATTTTGCTTCAAAAGTGCGTTATATTGCAGAATCTAGCACCAAATACATCATATTTCGTGTTTTTAGAGTGCTATTTGCAGTTTTACAAACTTTGGAATAAGTCGAAATCACACCTTCTTGCGCCGATTTTCACAATCAAAAAGTTCATATGCCTATTCAGGACTTTATAATATGTATGAATCTATTGACAAAAACATCATATTTCGTGTTTTCGAAGCGCTATCTGCAGTTATATGAAGTTTGAAATAAGTCAAAATTACCACATTCTAAGCAGTTTCAAAGTATCGCAATTCACATAAATCTATCCAATACAACATAATACGCATGAATCCGTCGTCAAATGCACAAAATTTTGCATTTCCAGCAAGTTATCGGCGTTTTTTCTGAGTCTCGTTGAGAAATTTTTGACTCTGTGAATCTGCTCAGAAGCAAGATTTTGCTTCAAAAGTGAGTTATATGGCAGAATCTAGCACCAAATACATCATATTTCATGTTTTTAGAGTGCTATTTGCAGTTTTACAAACTTTGGAATAAGTCGATATCACGCCTTTTCCGCGCAGACTCTCACAATCAAAAAGTTCATATTCCTATTCAGGACCGCATAATATGTATGAATCTATTGAAAAAACATCATATTTCGTGTTTTCAGAGCGCTATCCGCAGTTATATGAATTTGAAATAGGTCAAAATTACCACATTCTGAGCAGTTTCAAAGTACCGCAAATCATATAAATCCATCCAATACAACATAATACGCATGAATCCGTCCCCAGATGCACAAAATTTTGCGTTTCCAGCAAGTTATCGACGTTTTTTTTGAGATTCGTTGAGAAAGTTTTGACTCTGAAAATCTGCTCAGAAGCAAGATTTTGCTCCAAAAGTGCGTTATATGGCAGAATCTAGCACCAAATTCATCATATTTCGTGTTTTCAGAGTGCTATTTGCAGTTTTACAAACTTTGGAATTGGTCAAAATCACGCTTTTCCGCGCAAATTTTCACAATCAAAAAGTTCATATTCCCATTCAGGACCTCATAATATGTATGAATCTATTGACAAAAACATCATATTTCGCGTTTTCAGAGCGCTATCTGCAGTTATATGAAGTTTGAAATGTGTCAAAATTACCACATTCTGATCAGTTTCAAAGTATCGCAAATTACATAAATCTATCCAATACAACATAATTCGCATGAATCCGTCCTCAAATGCACAAAATTTTGCGTTTCCAGCAAGTTATCGGCGTTTATTCTGAGTCTCGTTGGGAAATTTTTAACTCTGAAAAACCGCTCAGAAGCAAGATTTAGCTTCAAAAGTGCGTTATATGGCAGAATCTAGCACCAAATACATCATATTTCGTGTTTTTAGAGTGGCATTTGCAGTCTCACAAACTTTGGAATAAGTCGAAATCACGCTTTTCCGCGCATATTTCCACAATCAAAAAGTTCATATTCCTATTCAGGACCTCATAATATGTATTAATCTATCGACAAAAACATCATATTTCGTGTTTTCAGAGCGCTATCTGCAGTTATATGAAGTTTGAAATGAGTCAAAATAACCACATTCTGAGCAGTTCTAAAGTATCGCGAATCACATAAATCCATCTAATACAACATTATACGCATGAATCCTCAAATGCACAAAATTTTGCGTTTCCAGCAAGTTATCGGCGCTCTTTCTGAGTCTCGTTGAGAAATTTTTGACTCTGTAAATCTGTTCAGAAGTAGGATTTTGCTTCAAAAGTTTGTTATATGGCAGAATCTAGCACCAAATACATTATATTTCGTGTTTTTACAGTGCTATTTGCAGTTTTACAAACTTTGGAATAAGTCGAAATCACGCTTTTCCGCGCAGATTTTCACAATCAAAAAGTTCATATTCCTATTCAGGACCTTATAATATGTATTAATCTAATGACAAAAACATCATATTTCGTGTTTTCAGAGCGCTATCTGCAGTTATATGAAGTTTGAAATAAGTCAAAATTACCACATTCTGAGCAGTTTCATAGTATCGCATATCACATAAATCTATCCAATACAACAGGATATGCATGAATCCGTCCTCAAATGCACAAAATTTTGCGATTCCAGCAAGTTATCGGCGTTTTTTCTGAGTCTCGTTGAGAAATTTTTGACTCTGCAAATCTGCTCAGAAGCAAGATTTTGCTTCAAAAGTGCGTTATATGGCAGAATCTAGCACCAAATACATCATATTTCGTGTTTTTAGAGTGCTATTTGCAGTTTTACAAACTTTGGAATAAGTCGGAATCACGCTTTTCCTCGCATATTTATACAATCAAAAAGTTTATATTCCTATTCAAGAGTTCATAATATGTATGAATCCATCGACAGAAACATCATATTCCGTGTTTTCAGAGCGCTATCTGCAGTTATATGAAGTTTGAAATAAGTCGAAATTACCACTTTCAGAGCAGTTTCAAAGTATCGCAAATCACATAAATCCATCCAATACAACATAATACGCATGAATCCGTCCTCAAATGCACAAAATTTTGCGTTTTCAGCAAGTTATCGTCGTTTTTACTGAGTCTCGTTGAGGAATTCCTGACTGTAAATCTGCTTAGAAGCAAGATTTTGCTCCAAAAGTGCGTTATATGGCAGAATCTAGCACCAAATTCATCATATTTCGTGTTTTCAGAGTGCTATTTGCAGTTTTACAAACTTTGGATTTGGTCAAAATCACGCTTTTCCGCGCAAATTTTCACAATCAAAAAGTTCATATTCCCATTCAGGACCTCATAATATGTATGAACCTATTGACAAAAACATCATATTTCGCGTTTTCAGATCGCTATCTGCAGTTATATGAAGTTTGAAATGAGTCAAAATTACCACATTCTGCTCAGTTTCAAAGTATCGCAAATTACATAAATCTATCCAATACAACATAATTCGCATGAATCCGTCCTCAAATGCACAAAATTTTGCGTTTCCAGCAAGTTATCGGCGTTTTATCTGAGTCTCGTTGAGAAATTTTTGACCCTGTTAATCTGCTCAGAAGCAAGATTTTGCTTCAAAAGTGCGTTATATGACAGAATCTAGCACCAAATACATAATTTTTCGTGTTTTTAGAGTGCTATTTGCAGTTTTACATACTTTGGAATAAGTCGAAATCACGCTTTTCCGCACAATCAAAAAGTTTATATTCCTATTCAAGACCTCATAATATGAATGAATCTATCGACAGAAACATCATATTTCGTGTTTTCAGAGCGCTATCTGCAGTTATATGAAGTTTGAAATGAGTCAAAATAACCACATTCTGAGCAGTTTCAAAGTATCGCAAATCACATGAATCCATCCAATACAACATAATACGCATAAATCCGTCCTCAAATGCACAAAATTTTGCGTTTCCAGCAAGTTATCGCCGCTCTTTCTGAGTCTCGTTGAGAAATTTTTGACTCTGTAAATCTGCTCAGAAGCAAGATTTTGCTTCAAAAGTGCGTTATATGGCAGAATCTAGCACCAAATACATCATATTTCGTGTTTTTAGAGTGCTATTCGCAGTTTTACAAACTTTGGAATAAGTCGAAATCACGCTTTCCCGCGCAGATTTTCACAATCAAAAAGTTCATATTCCTATTCAGGACTTCATAATATGTATAAATCTATTGACAAAAACATCATACTTCGTGTCTTCAGAGCGCTATCTGCAGTTATATGAAGTTTGAAATAAGTCAGAATTACCACATTCTGAGCAGTTTCAAAGTATCGCAAATCACATGAATCCATCCAATACAACATAATACGCATGAATCCGTCCTCAAATGCACAAAATTTTGCGTTTTCAGCAAGTTATCGGCGTTTTTTACTGAGTCTTGTTGAGGAATTCCTGACTGTAAATCTGCTTAGAAGGAAGATCTTGCTTCAAAAATGCGTTATATGGCAGAATCTAGCACAAAATACATCATTTTTCGTGTTTTTAGAGTGCTATTTGCAGTTTCACAAACTTTGGAATAAGTCGGAATCACGCTTTTCCTCGCATATTTATACAATCAAAAAGTTTATATTCCTATTCAAGAGTTCATAATATGTATGAATTCATCGACAGAAACATCATATTTCGTGTTTTCAGAGCGCTATCTGCAGTTATATGAAGTTTGAAATGAGTCAAAATAACCACATTCTGAGCAGTTTCAAAGTATCGCAAATCACATAAATCCATCCAATACAACATAATACGCATGAATCCGTCCTCAAATGCACAAAACTTTGCGTTTCCAGCAAGTTATCGGCGCTCTTTCTGAGTCTCGTTGAGAAATTTTTGACTCTGTAAATCTGCTCAGAAGCAAGATTTTGCTTCAAAAGTGCGTTATATGGCAGAATATAGCACCAAATACATCATAATTCGTGTTTTAAGAGTGCCATTTGCAGTTTTACAAACTTTGGAATAAGTCGGAATCACGCTTTTCCGCGCAGATTTTCACGATCAAAAAGTTCATATTCCTATTCAGGACCTCATAATATGTATTAATCTATCGACAAAAACATCATATTTCGTGTTTTCAGAGCGCTATCTGCAGTTATATGAAGTTTGAAATGAGTCAAAATAACCACATTCTGAGCAGTTCCAAAGTATCGCGAATCACATAATTCCATTCAATACAACATAATACGCATGAATCCTCAAATGCACAAAATTTTGCGTTTCCAGCAAGTTATCGGCGCTCTTTCTGAGTCTCGTTGAGAAATTTTTGACTCTGTAAATCTGTTCAGAAGTAGGATTTTGCTTCAAAAGTTTGTTATATGGCAGAATCTAGCACCAAATACATTATATTTCGTGTTTTTACAGTGCTATTTGCAGTTTTACAAACTTAGGAATAAGTCAAAATCACGCTTTTCCGCGCAGATTTTCACAATCAAAAAGTTCATATTCCTATTCAGGACCTTATAATATGTATTAATCTAATGACAAAAACATCATATTTCGTGTTTTCAGAGCGCTATCTGCAGTTATATGAAGTTTGAAATAAGTCCAAAATTACCACATTCTGAGCAGTTTCATAGTATCGCATATCACATAAATCTATCCAATACAACATGATACGCATGAATCCGTCCTCAAATGCACAAAATTTTGCGATTCCAGCAAGTTATCGGCGTTTTTTCTGAGTCTCGTTGAGAAATTTTTGACTCTGTAAATCTGCTTAGAAGCAAGATTTTGCTTCAAAAGTGCGTTATATGGCAGAATCTAGCACCAAATACATTATATTTCGTGATTTTAGAGTGCTATTTGCAGTTTTACAAACTTTGGAATAAGTCGGAATCACGCTTTTCCTCGCATATTTATACAATCAAAAAGTTTATATTCCTATTCAAGAGTTCATAATATGTATGAATCCATCGACAGAAACATCATATTCCGTGTTTTCAGAGCGCTATCTGCAGTTATATGAAGTTTGAAATAAGTCGAAATTACCACTTTCAGAGCAGTTTCAAAGTATCGCAAATCACATAAATCCATCCAATACAACATAATACGCATGAATCCGTCCTCAAATGCACAAAATTTTGCGTTTTCAGCAAGTTATCGGCGTTTTTACTGAGTCTCGTTGAGGAATTCCTGACTGTAAATCTGCTTAGAAGCAAGATTTTGCTCCAAAAGTGCGTTATATGGCAGAATCTAGCACCAAATTCATCATATTTCGTGTTTTCAGAGTGCTATTTGCAGTTTTACAAACTTTGGATTTGGTCAAAATCACGCTTTTCCGCGCAAATTTTCACAATCAAAAAGTTCATATTCCCATTCAGGACCTCATAATATGTATGAACCTATTGACAAAAACATCATATTTCGCGTTTTCAGAGCGCTATCTGCAGTTATATGAAGTTTGAAATGAGTCAAAATTACCACATTCTGATCAGTTTCAAAGTATCGCAAATTACATAAATCTATCCAATACAACATAATTCGCATGAATCCGTCCTCAAATGCACAAAATTTTGCGTTTCCAGCAAGTTATCGGCGTTTTATCTGAGTCTCGTTGAGAAATTTTTGACCCTGTTAATCTGCTCAGAAGCGAGATTTTGCTTCAAAAGTGCGTTATATGGCAGAATCTAGCACCAAATACATAATTTTTCGTGTTTTTAGAGTGCTATTTGCAGTTTTACAAACTTTGGAATAAGTCGAAATCACGCTTTTCCGCGCAATCAAAAAGTTTATATTCCTATTCAAGACCTGCATAATATGTATGAATCTATCGACAGAAACATCATATTTCGTGTTTTCAGAGCGCTATCTGCAGTTATATGAAGTTTGAAATGAGTCAAAATAACCACATTCTGAGCAGTTTCAAAGTATCGCAAATCACATAAATCTATCCAATACAACATAATACGCATAAATCCGTCCTCAAATGCACAAAATTTTGCGTTTCCAGCAAGTTATCGGCGCTCTTTCTGAGTCTCGTTGAGAAATTTTTGACTCTGTAAATCTGCTCAGAAGCAAGATTTTGCTTCAAAAGTGCGTTATATGGCAGAATCTAGCACCAAATACATCATATTTCGTGTTTTTAGAGTGCTATTTGCAGTTTTACAAACTTTGGAATAAGTCGAAATAACGCTTTCCCGCGCAGATTTTCACAATCAAAAAGTTCATATTCCTATTCAGGACTTCATAATATGTATAAATCTATTGACAAAAACATCATATTTCGTGTCTTCAGAGCGCTATCTGCAGTTATATGAAGTTTGAAATAAGTCAGAATTACCACATTCTGAGCAGTTTCAAAGTATCGCAAATCACATGAATCCATCCAATACAACATAATACGCATGAATCCGTCCTCAAATGCACAAAATTTTGCGTTTTCAGCAAGTTATCGGCGTTTTTTACTGAGTCTTGTTGAAGAATTCCTGACTGTAAATCTGCTTAGAAGCAAAATTTTGCTCCAAAAGTGCGTTATATGGCAGAATCTAGCACCAAATACATCATATTTCGTGTTTTTAGAGTGCTATTTGCAGTTTTACAAACTTTGGAATAGGTCGAAATCTCGCTTTTTCCGCGCAAATTTTCACAATCAAAAAGTTCATATTCCCATTCAGGACCTCATAATATGTATGAATCATTGACAAGAACATCATATTTCGCGTTTTTCAGAGCGCTATCTGCAGTTATATGAAGTTTTGAAATGAGTCAAAATTACCACATTCTGATCAGTTTCAAAGTATCGCAAATTACATAAATCTATCCAATACAACATAATTCGCATTAATCCGTCCTCAAATGCACAAAATTTTGCGTTTCCAGCAAGTTATCGGCGTTTATCTGAGTCTCGTTGAGAAATTTTTGACCCTGTTAATCTGCTCAGAAGCAAGATTTTGCTTCAAAAATGCGTTATATGGCAGAATCAAGCACCAAATACATCATTTTTCGTGTTTTTAGAGTGCAATTTGCAGTTTCACAAACTTTGGAATAAGTCGAAATCACGCTTTTCCTCGCATATTTATACAATCAAAAAGTTTATATTCCTATTCGAAAGTTCATAATATGTATGAATCTATCGACAGAAAACATCATATTTCGTGTTTTCAGAGCGCTATCTGCAGTTATATGAAGTTTGAAATGAGTCAAAATAACCACATTCTGAGCAGTTTCATAGTATCGCATATCACATAAATCTATCCAATACAACATGATACGCATGAATCCGTCCTCAAATGCACGAGATTTTGCGATCCCAGCAAGTTATCGGCGTTTTTTCTGAGTCTCGTTGAGAAATTTTTGACTCTGTAAATCTGCTCAGAAGCAAGATTTTGCTTCAAGAGTGCGGTTATATGGCAGAATTTAGCACCAAATACATCATATTTCGTGTTTTAGAGTGCTATTTGCAGTTTTACAAACTTTGGAATAAGTCAAAATCACGCTTTCCCGCGCTGATTTTCACAATCAAAAGTTCATATTCCTATTCAGGACTTCATAATATGTATAAATCTATTGACAAAAAACATCATATTTAGTGTTTTCAGAGCGCTATCTGCAGTTATATGAAGTTTGAAATAAGTCAAAATTACCACATTCTGAGCAGTTTCAAAGTATCGCAAATTCACATAAATCCATCCAATACAACATAATACGCATGAAACCGTCCCTAAAATGCACAAAATTTTGCGTTTTCAGCAAGTTATCGGCGTTTTTTACTGAGTCTCGTTGAGAATTTTTGACCCTGTTAATCTGCTCAGAAGCAAGATTTTGCTTCAAAAGTGCGTTATATGGCAGAATCTAGCACCAAATACATCATATTTCGTGTTTTTAGAGTGCTATTTGCAGTTTTACAAACTTTGGAATGGGTCGAAATCACGCTTTTCCGCGCAAATTTTCACAATCAAAAAGTCATATTCCCATTCAGGACCTCATAATATGTATGAATCTATCGACAAAAACATCATATTTCGTGTTTTCCAGAGCGCTATCTGCAGTCATATGGAGTTAGAAATGAGTCAAAATATCCACATTCTGAGCAGTTTCAAAGTTTCGCAAATCACATAAATCTTATCCAATACAACATAATACGCATGAATCCGTCCTCGAATGCACAAAATTTTGCGTTTCCAGCAAGTTATCGGCGTTTTATCTGAGTCTCGTTGAGAAATTTTTGACCCTGTTAATCTGCTCAGAAGCAAGATTTTGCTTCAAAAATGCGTTATATGGCAGAATCTAGCACCAAATACATCATATTTTCGTGTTTTTAGAGTGCCATTTGCAGTTTTACAAACTTTGGAATAAGTCGAAATCACGCTTTTCCGCGCATATTCCACAATCAAGAAGTTCATATTCCTATTCAGGACCTCATAATATGTATGAATCTATTGACAAAAACATCATATTTCGTGTTTTTTAGAGCGCCATCTGCAGTTATATGAAGTTTGAAATGAGTCAAAATAACCACATTCTGAGCAGTTTCAAAGTATCGCAAATCACATAAATCCATCCAATACAACATAATACGCATGAATCCGTCCCTCAAATGCACAAAATTTTGCGTTTCCAGCAAGTTATCGGCGCTTCTTTTCTGAGTCTTGTTGAGAAATTTTTGACTCTGTAAATCTGTTCAGAAGTAGGATTTTGCTTCAAAAGTTTGTTATATGGCAAAATCTAGCACCAAATACATCATATTTCGTGTTTTTACAGTGCTATTTGCAGTTTTACAAACTTTGGAATAAGTCGAAATCACGCTTTTCCGCGCAGATTTTCACAATCAAAAAGTTCATATTCCTATTCATGACCTCATAATATGTATGAATCTAATGACAAAAACATCATATTTCGTGTTTTCAGAGCGCTATCTGCAGTTATATGAAGTTTGAAATAAGTCAAAATTACCACATTCTGAGCAGTTTCAAAGTATCGCAAATCACATAAATCCATCCAATACAACATAATACGCATGAATCCGTCCTCAAATGCACAAAATTCTGCGTTTTCAGCAAGTTATCGGCGTTTTTACTGAGTCTCGTTGAGGAATTCCTGACTGTAAATCTGCTTAGAAGCAAGATTTTGCTCCAAAAGTGCGTTATATGGCAGAATCTAGCACCAAATACATCATATTTCGTGTTTTTAGAGTGCTATTTGCAGTTTTACAAACTTTGGAATGGGTCGAAATCACGCTTTTCCGCGCAAATTTTCACAATCAAAAAGTTCATATTCCCATTCAGGACCTCATAATATGTATGAATCTATTGACAAAAACATCATATTTCGCGTTTTTAGAGCGCTATCTGCAGTTATATGAAGTTTGAAATGGGTCAAAATTACCACATTCTGATCAGTTTCAAAGTATCGCAAATTACATGAATCTATCAATACAACATAATTCCGTCCTCAAATGCACAAAATTTTGCGTTTCCAGCAAGTTATCGGCGATTTATCTGAGTCTCGTTGAGAAATTTTTGACCCTGTTAATCTGCTCAGAAGCAAGATTTTGCTTCAAAGTGCGTTATATGGCAGAATCTAGCACCAAATACATTATTTCGTGTTTTTAGAGTGCTATTTGCAGTTTCAAAAACTTTGGAATAAGTTGAAATCACGCTTTTCCGCGCAGATTTTCACAATCAAAGAGTTCATATTCCTATTCAGGACCTCATAATATGTATGAATCTATTGACAAAAACATCATATTTCGTGTCTTCATAGCGCTATCTGCAGTTATATGAAGTTTGAAATAAGTCAAAATTACCACATTCTGAGCAGTTTCATAATATCACAAATCACATAAATCTATCCAATACAACATGAAAATTTCGCGTTTCCAGCAAGTTATCGGCGTTTTCTCTGAGTCTCGTTGAGAAATTTTTGACCCTGTCAACCTGCTGTGAAGCAAGATTTTGCACCAAAAGTGCGTTATATGGCAGAATCCAGCTCCAAATACATCATATTTTGTGTTTTTAGAGTGCTATCAGCAGTTTTACAAACTTTGGAATAGGTCGAAATCACGCTTTCCCGCGCAAATTTTCACAATCAAAAAGTTCATATTCCTATTCAGGACCTTATAATATTTAAGAATCTATTGACAAAAACATCATATTTCGTGTTTTCAGAGCGCTATCTGCAGTCATATGAAGTTTGAAATAAGTCAAAATTACCACATTCTGAGCAGTTTCAAAGTATCGCAAATCACAAAAATCTATCCAATACAACATTATATGTATGAATCCGTCCTCAGATGCACAAAATTTTGCGTTTCCAGCAAGTTATCGTCGTTTTTTCTGAGTCTCGTTGAGGAATTCTTGACTCTGTAAATCTGCTCAGAAGCAAGATTTTGCTTCAAAAGTGCGTTATATTGTAGAATCTAGCATTATATCTCCATTTAGGACCTCATAATATGTATGAATCCATTGACAAAAACATCATATTCCGTGTTTTCAGAGCGCTATCTGCAGTTATATGAAGTTTGAAATAAGTCAAAATTACCACATTCTGAGCAGTTTCATAGTATCACAAATCACATAAATCTATCCAATACAACATGATACGCATGAATCCGTCCTCAAATGCACAAAATCTTGCGTTTCCAGCAAGTTATCGGCGTTTTTTCTGAGTCTCGTTGAGAAATTTTTGACTCTGTCAATCTGCTCGGAAGCAAGATTTTGCTCCAAACGTGCGTTATATGGCAGAATCCAGCACCAAATACATCATATTTTGTGTTTTTAGAGTGCTATTTGCAGTTTTACAAACTTTGGGATAGGTCGAAATCACGCTTTCCCGCGCAAATTTTCACAATCAAAAAGTTCATATTCCTTCCCAGGACCTTATAATATTCATGAATCTATTAACAAAAACATCATATTTCGTGTTTTCAGAGCGCTATCTGCAGTTATATGAAGTTTGAAATAAGTCAAAATTACCACATTCTGAGCAGTTTCAAAGTATCGCAAATCACATAGATCTATCCAATACAACATAATATGCATGAATTCGTCCTTGAATGCACAAAATTTTGCGTTTCCAGCAAGTTATCGGCGTTTTTTCTGAGTCTCGTTGAGAAATTTTTGACTCTGTAAATCTGCTCAGAAGGAAGATTTTGCTTCAAAAGTGCGTTATATGGCAGTATCTAGCACCAAATACATCATATTTCGTGTTTTTAGAGTGCTATTTGCAGTTTTACAAACTTTGGGATAAGTCGAAATCACGCTTTTCCCGCGCAAACTTTCACAATCAAAAAGTTCATATTCCTATTAAGGACCTCATAATATGTATGAATCTATTGACAAAAACATCATATTTCGTGTTTTCAGAGCGCTATCTGCAGTTATATGAAGTTTGAAATAAGTCAGAATTACCACATTCAGAGCAGTTTTAAAGTATCGCAAATCACATAAATCTATCCAATACAACATAATACGCATGAATCCGTCCTCAAATGCACAAAATTCTGCGTTTCCAGCAAGTTATCGGCGTTTTTCTCTGAGTCTCGTTGAGAGATTTTTGACTCTGTAAATCTGCTCAGAAGCAAGATTTTGCTTCAAAAGTGCGTTATATGGCAGAATCTAGCAGAAAATACATCATATATCGTGTTTCTAGAGTGCTATTTGCAGTTTTACAAACTTTGGAATAAGTCGCAATCACGCTTTTCCGCGCAGATTCTCACAATCAAAAAGTTCATACATTTATCCAGGACCTCATAATATGTATGAATCTATTGATAAAAACATCATATTTCGTGTTTTCAGAGCTGCAGTTATATGAAGTTTGAAATAAGTCAAAATTACCACATTCTGAGCAGTTTCAAAGTATCGCAAATCACATAAATCTATCCAATACAACATAATACGCATGAATCCGTCCTCAAATGCACAAAATTTTGCGTTTCCAGCAAGTAATCGGCGATTTTCTGAGTCTCGTTGAGAAATTTTCGACTCTGTAAATCTGCTCAGAAGCAAGATTTTGCTTCCAAAAGTGCGTTATATGGCAGAATCTAGCACCTAATACATCATATTTCGTGTTTTCAGAATGCTATCCGCAGTTCCACAAACTTTGGAATAAGTCGAAATCACGCTCTTCCGCGCAGATTTTCACAATCAAAAAGTTCATATTCCTTCTCAGGACCTTATAATATGTATGAATCTATTGACAAAAACATCATATTTCGTGTTTTCAGAGCGCTATCTGCAGTTATATGAAGTTTGAAATAAGTCAAAATTACCACATTGTAAGCAGTTTCAAAGTATCGCAAATCACATAAATCTATCCAATATAACATAATACGCATGAATCCGTCCTCAAATTGCACAAAATTCTGCGTTTCCAGCAAGTAATCGGCGTTTTTTCTGAGTCTCGTTGAGGAATTTTTGACTCTGTAAATCTGCTCAGAAGCAAGATTTTGCTTTAAAAGTGCGTTATATGGCGGAATCTAGCACCAATACATCATATTTCGTGTTCTTAGAGTGCTATTTGCAGTTTTACAAACTTTGGAATAAGTCGAAATCACGCTTTTCCGCGCAGATTTCCACAATCAAAAAGTTCATATTCCTATTCAGGACCCCATAATATGTATAAATCTATTGACAAAAACATCATATTTCGTGTTTTCAGAGCGCTATCTGCAGTTATATGAAGTTTTAAATAAGTCAAAATTACCACATTATGAGCAGTTTCAAAGTATCGCAAATCACATAAATCTATCCAATACAACATAATACGCATGAATCCGTCCTCAAATGCACAAAATTCTGCGTATCCAGCAAGTGATCGGCGTTTTTTCTGAGTCTCGTTGAGAAATTTTTGACTCTGTAAATCTGCTCAGAAGCAAGATTTTGCTCCAAAAGTGCGTTATATGGCAGAATCTAGCACCAAATACATCATATTTCGTGTTTATAGAGTGCTATTTGCAGTTTTACAAACTTTTGGATAGGTCAGAATCACGTTTTTCCGCGCAGATTTTCACAATCAAAAAGTTTATATTCCTATCCAGGACCTCATAATATGTATGAATCTATTGACAAAAACATCATATTTTGTGTTTTCAGAGCGCTATCTGCAGTTATATGAAGTTTGAAATAAGTAAAAGTTACCACATTCTGAGCAGTTTCAAAGTATCGCAAATCACTATAAATTTATCCAATACAACATAATACGCATAAATCCGTCCCCAAATGCACAAAATTTTGCGCTTCCAGCAAGTTATCGGCGTTTTTTCTGAGTCTCGTTGAGAAATTTTTGACTCTGTAAATCTGCTCAGGAGCAAGATTTTGCTTCAAAAGTGCGTTATATGGCAGAATCTAGCACCAAATACATCATATTTCGTGTTTTTAGAGTGCTATTTGCAGTTTTACAAACTTTGGAATAAGTCGAAATCACGCTTTTCCGCGCAGATTTTTACAATAAAAGAGTTCATATTCCTATTCAGGACCTCATAATATGTATGAATCTATTGACAAAAACATCATATTATGTGTTTTCAGAGCGCTATCTGCAGTTATATGAAGTTTGAAATAAGTCAGAGTTACCACATTCTGAGCAGTTTCAAAGTATCGCAAATCACATAAATCTATCCAATACAACAAAATTACGCATTAATCCGTCCTCAAATGCACAAAATTTTGCGTTCCAGCAAGTTATCGGCGGTTTTTCCTGAGTTCCGTTGAGAAATATTTGACTCTGTAAATCTGCTCAGAAGCAAGATTTTGCTTCAAAAGTGCGTTATATGGCAGAATCTTGCACCAAATACATCATATTTCGTGTTTTTAGAGAGCTATTTGCAGTTCTACAAACTTTGGAATAAGTCTGAATCACGCTTTTCCGCGCGGATTTTCACAATCAAAAAGTTCATATTCCTATTCAGGACCTCATAATATGTATGAATCTATTGACAAAAAACATCATATTTCGTGTTTTCAAAGCGCTATCTGCAGTTATATGAAGTTTGAAATGAGTAAAAATTACCACATTCTGAGCAGTTTCAATGTATCGCAAATCTCATAAATCTATCCAATACAACATGATACGCATGAATCCGTCCTCAAATGCACAAAATTTCGCGTTTCCAGCAAGTTATTGGCGTTTTTTCTGAGTCTCGTTGAGAAATTTTTGACTCTGTAAATCTGCTTAGAAGCAGGATTTTGCTTCAAAAGTGCGTTATATGGCAGAATCTAGCACCAAATACATCATATTTCGTGTTTTTAGAGTGCTATTTGCAGTTTTACAAACTTTGGAATAAGTCGAAATCACGCTTTTCCGCGCAAATTTTCACAATCATTAAGTTCATATTTCTATTCAGGACCTCATAATATGTATGAATCTATCGACAAAAACATCATATTTCGTGTTTTCAGAGCGCTATCTGCAGTTATGTGAAGTTTGGCATAAGTCAAAATTACCACATTCTGAGCAATTTCAAAGTATCGCAAATCACATAAATCTATCCAATACAACATAATACGCATGGATCAGTCCTCAAATGCACAAAATTTTGCGTTCTCAGCAAGTTATCGGCGATTTTACTGAGTCTCGTTGAGAAATATTTGACTCTGTAAATCTACTCAGAAGCAAGATTTTGCTTTGAAAGTGCGTTATATGGCAGAATCTAGCACCAAATACATCATATCTCGTGTTTTTAGAGTGCTATTTGCAGTTTTACGAACTTTGGGATAAGTCGAAATCACGCTTTTCCGCGCAGATTTTCACAATCAAAGAGTTCATATTCCTATTCAGGATCTCATAATATGTATGAATCTATTGACAAAAACATCATATTTCGTGTTTTCAGAGCGCTATCTACAGTTATATAAAGTTTGAAATAAGTCAAAAATCCTTATTCTAAGCAGTTTCAAAGTATCGCAAATCACATAAATCTATCCAATACAACATAATACGCATGAATCCGTCCTCAAATGCACAAAATTCAGCGTTTCCAGCAAGTTATCGGCGTTTTTTCTGAGTCTCGTTGAGGAATTTTTGACTGTAAATCTGCTCAGAAGCAAGATTTTGCTTCAAAGTTGCGTTATATGCCAAAATCTAGCACCAAATACATCATATTTCGTGTTCTTAGAGTGCTATTTGCAGTCTTACAAACCCTGGGAATAAGTCGAAATCACACTTTTCCCCGCAAATTTTCACAATCAAAAAGTTCATATTCATACTCAGGACCTCATAATATGTATAAAACATTGACAAACACATCATATTTCGTGTTTTCAGAGCGCTAACTGCAGTTATATGGAGTTAGAAATAAGTCAAAATTACCACATTCTGAGCAGTTTCAAAGTACCGCAAATAACATGAATCTATCCAATACCACATGATACGCATAAATCCGTCCTCAAATGCACAAAATTTTGCGTTTCCAGCAAGTTCTCGGTGTTTTTTCTGAGTCTCGTTGAGAAATTTTTGACTCTGTAAATCTGCTCAGAAGTATGATTTTGCTTCAAAAGTGCGTTATATGGCAGAATCTAGCACCAAATATATCATATTTCGTGTTTTTAGAGTGCTATTTGCAGTTTTACAAACTTTGGAATAAGTCGGAATCACGCTTTTCCGCGCATATTTTCACAATCAAAAAGTTCATATTCCTATTCAGGACATCATGATATGTATGAATCTATCAACAAAAACATCATATTTCGTGTTTTTAGAGCGCTATCTGCAGTTATATGAAGTTAGAAATAAGTCAAAATTACCACATTCTGAGCAGTTTCAAAGTACCGCTAATAGCTTAAATCTATCCAATACAACATAATACGCATAAATCCGTCCTCAAATGCACAAATTTTGCGTTTCCAGCGAGTTATCGGTGTTTTTTCTGAGTCTCGTTGAGAAATAATTGACTCTGTAAATCTACTCAGAAGTAAGATTTTTTTTCAAATGTGCGTTATATGGCAGAATCTTGCACCAAATACATCATATTTCGTGTTTTTAGAGTGCTATATGCAGTTTTACAAACTTTGGAATGAGTCAAAATCACGCTTTTCCGCGCAGATTTTCACAATCATAAAGTTTATATTCCTATGCAGGACCCCATAATATGTATGAATCTATTGACAAAAACATCATATTTAGTGTTTTCAGAGCGCTATTTGCAGTTATATGAAGTTTGAAATAAGTCAAAATTACCACATTCTGAGCAGTTTCAAAGTATCGCAAATCACATAAATCTATCCAATACAACATAATAGACATGAATCTGTCCTCAAATGCACAAAATTTTTGCGATTCCAGCAAGTTATCGGCGTTTTTTCTGAGGCTCGTTGAGAAATTTTTGACTCTGTTAATCTGCCCAGAAGCAAGATTTTGCTTCAAAAGTACGTTATATGGCAGAATCTAGCACCAAATACATCATATTTCGTGTTTTTAGAGTGCTATTTGCACTTTTACAAACTTTGGAATAAGTCGGAATCACGCTTTTCCGCGCAGATTTTCACAATCAAAAAGTTCATATTCCTATTCAGGACCTCATAATATGTATGAATCTATTGACAAAATCATCATATTTCGTGTTTTCAGAGCGCTATCTGCAGTTATATGAAGTTAGAAATAAGTCAAAATTACCATATTCTGGGCAGTTTCAAAGTACCGCAAATAACATAAATCTATCCAATACAACATAATACGCATGAATCCGTCCTAAAATGCACAAAATTTTGCGTTTCCAGCAAGTTATCGGCGGTTTTTCTAAGTCTCGTTGAGAAATTTTTGACTCTGTCAATCTGCTCAGAAGCAAGATTTTGCTTCAAAAGTGCGTTATATGGCAGAATCTAGCACCAAATACATCATATTTCGTGTTTTTAGAGTGCTATTTGCAGTTTTTACAAATTTTGGAATAAGTCGAAATCACGCTTTCCCGCGCAGATTTTCACAATCAAAAGTTCATATTCCTATCAGGACCTCATAATATGTATGAATCTATCGACAAAAACATCATATTTCGTGTTTTCAGAGCGCTATCTGCAGTTATGTGAAGTTTGGCATAAGTCAAAATTACCACATTCTGAGCAATTTCAAAGTATCGCAAATCACATAAATCTATCCAATACGAACATATATCGCATGGATCAGTCCTCAAATGCACAAAATTTTGCGTTCTCAGCAAGTTATCGGCGATTTTACTGAGTCTCGTTGAGAAATATTTGACTCTGTAAATCTGCTCAGAAGCAAGATTTTGCTTTGAAAGTGCGTTATATGGCAGAATCTAGCACCAAATACATCATATCTCGTGTTTTTAGAGTGCTATGTGCAGTTTTACAAACTTTGGAATAAGTCGAAATCACGCTTTTCCGCGCGAATTTTCACAATCAAAGAGTTCATATTCCTATTCAGGATCTCATAATATGTATGAATCTATTGACAATAACATCATATTTCGTGTTTTCAGAGCGCTATCTACAGTTATGTGAAGTTTGAAATAAGTCAAAAATCCTTATTCTAAGCAGTTTCAAAGTATCGCAAATCACATTAATCTATCCAATACAACATAATACGCATGAATCCGTCCTCAAATGCACAAAATTCAGCGTTTCCAGCAAGTTATCGGCGTTTTTTCTGAGTCTCGTTGAGAAATTTTTGACTCTGTATATCTGCTCAGAAGCAAGATTTTGCTTCAAAAGTGCGTTATATGGCAGAATCTAGCACCAAATACATCATATTTCGTGTTTTAAGAGTGCTATTTGCAGTTTTACAAACTTTGGTATAAGTCGAAATCACGCTTTTCCGCGCAGATTTCACAATTGAAAAAGTTCATATTCCTATTCGGGTTTCTCATAATATGTATGAATCTATTGACAAAAACATAATATTTCGTGTTTTCAGAGCGCTATCTGCAGTTATATGAAGTTAGAAATAAGTCAAAGTTACCACATTCTGAGCAGTTTCAAAGTACCGCAAATAACATGAATCTATCCAATACAACATAATACGCATAAATCCGTCCTCAAATGCACAAAATTTTGCGTTACCAGCAAGTTATCGGTGTTTTTTCTGAGTCCTCGTTGAGAAATTTTTGACTCTGTAAATCTGCTCAGAAGTATGATTTTGCTTTAAAAATGCGTTATATGGCAGAATCTAGCACCAAATACATCATATTTCATGTTTTTAGAGTGCTATATGCAGTTTTACAAACTTTGGAATGAGTCAAAATCACGCTTTTCCGCGCAGATTTTCACAATCATAAAGTTTATATTCCTATGCAGGACCCCATAATATGTTTGAATCTATTGACAAAATCATCATATTTCGTGTTTTCAGAGCGCTATCTGCAGTTATATGAAGTTTGAAATAAGTCAAAATTACCACATTCTGGGCAGTTTCAAAGTACCGCAAATAACATAAATCTATCCAATACAACATAATACGCATGAATCCGTCCTAAAATGCACAAAATTTTGCGTTTCCAGCAAGTTATCGGCGGTTTTTCTGAGTCTCGTTGAGAAATTTTTGACTCTGTAAATCTGCTCAGAAGCAAGATTTTGCTTCAAAAGTGCGTTATATGGCAGAATCTAGCACCAAATACATCATATTTTGTGTTTCTAGAGTGCTATTTGCAGTTTTACAAATTTTGGAATAAGTCGAAATCACGCTTTTCCGCGCAGATTTTCACAATCAAAAAGTTCATATTCCTATTCAGGACCTCATAATATGTATGAATCTATCGACAAAAACATCATATTTCGTGTTTTTAGAGCGCTATCTGCAGTTATGTGAAGTTTGGCATAAGTCAAAATTACCACATTCTGAGCAATTTCAAAGTATCGCAAATCACATAAATCTATGCAATACAACATAATACGCATGGATCAGTCCTCAAATGCACAAAATTTTGCGTTCTCAGCAAGTTATCGGCGATTTTACTGAGTCTCGTTGAGAAATATTTGACTCTGTAAATCTGCTCAGAAGCAAGATTTTGCTTTGAAAGTGCGTTATATGGCAGAATCTAGCACCAAATACATCATATCTCGTGTTTTTAGAGTGCAGTTTTACAAACTTTGGAATAAGTCAAAATCACGCTTTTCCGCGCAGATTTTCACAATCAAAAAGTTCATATTCCTATTCAGGACCTCATAATATGTATGAATCTATTGACAGAAACATCATATTTCGTGTTTTCAGAGCGCTATCTGCAGTTATATGAAGTTTGAAATAAGTCAAAATTACCACATTCTGAGCAGTTTCAAAGTATCGCAAATCACATAAATCTATCCAATACAACATAATAGACATGAATCCGTCCTCAAATGCACAAAAGTTTGCGTTTCCAGCAAGTTATCGGCGTTTTTTCTAAGTCTCGTTGACAAATTTTTGACTCTGTTAATCTGCCCAGAAGCAAGATTTTGCTTCAAAAGTACGTTATATGGCAGAATCTAGCACCAAATACATCATATTTCGTGTTTTTAGAGTGCTATTTGCACATTTACAAACATTGGAATAAGTCGGAATCACGCTTTTCCGCGCAGATTTTCACAATCAAAAAGTTCATATTCCTATTCAGGACCTCATAATATGTATGAATCTATCGACAAAAACATCATATTTCGTGTTTTCAGAGCGCTATCTGCAGTTATATGATGTTAGAAATAAGTCAAAATTACCACATTCTTGGCAGTTTCAAAGTATCGCAAATCACATAAATCTATCCAATACAACATAATACGCATGAATCCGTCCTCAAATGCACAGAATTTTGCGTTTCCAGCAAGTTATCGGCGTTTATTCTGAGTCTCGTTGATAGATCTTTGACTCTATAAATCTGCTCAGAAGCAAGATTTTGCTTCAAAAATGCGTTATATGGCAGAATCTAGCTCCAAATACATCATATTTTGTGTTTTTAGAGTGCTATTTGCAGTTTTACAATTTTTGGAATGAGTCGAAATCATGCTTTTCCGCAAGATTTTCACAATCAAAAAGTTCATATTCCTATTCAGGACCTCATAATATGTATGATTCCATTGACAAAAACATCATATTTCGTGTTTTCAGAGCGCTATCTGCAGTTATATGAAGTTTGAAATAAGTCAAAGTTACCACATTCTGAGCAGTTTTAAAGTATCGCAAATCACATAAATCTATCCAATACAACATAATACGCATGAATCCGTCCTCAAATGCACAAAATTTTGCGTTTCCAGCAAGTTATCGGCGTTTTTTCTAAGTCTCGTTTAGAGATTTTTGACTCTGTAAATCTGCTCAGAAGCAAGATTTTGCTTCAAAAGTGCGTTATATGGCAGAATCTAGCTCCAAATACATCATATTTTGTGTTTTTAGAGTGCTATTTGCAGTTTTACAAACTTTGGAATAAGTCTAAATCACGCCTTTCCGCAAGATTTTCACAATCAAAAAGTTCATATTCCTATTCAGGACCTCATAACATGTATGAATTTATTGACGAAAACATCATATTTCGTGTTTTCAGAGCGCTATCTGCAGTTATGTGAAGTTTGAAATAAGTCAAAATTACCACATTCTGAGCAGTTTCAAAGTATCGCAAATCACATAAATCTATCCAATACAACATAATACGCATGAATCCGTCCCCAAATGCACAACATGCTGCGTTTCCAGCATGCTATAGGCGTTTTTTCCCGAGTCTCGTTGAGAAATTTTTGACTCTATAAATCTGCTGAGAAGCAAGATTTTGCTCCAAATGTGCGTTATATGGCAGAATCTAGCACCAAATACATCATATTTCGTGTTTTTAGAGGGCTATTTGCTGCTTTACAAACTTTGGAATGAGTCGAAATCACGCTTTTCCGCGAAAATTTTCACAATCAAAAAGTTCATATGCCTATTCAGGACCTCATAATATGTATGAATCTGTCGACAGAAACATCATATCTCTTGTTTTCAGAGCGCTATCTGCAGTTATGTGGAGTTTGAAATAAGTCAAAATTACCACATTCTGAGCAGTTTCAAAGTATCGCTAATTACATAAATCTATCCAATACAACATAATACGCATGAATTCTGTCCTTGAATGCACAGAATTTTGCGTTTCTAGCAAGTTATCGAAGTTTTTTCTGGGTCTCGTTGAGAAATTTTTGACTCTGTAAATCTGCTCAGAAGCAAGATTTTGCTTCAAAAGTGCGTTATCTGGCAGAATCTAGCACCAAATACATCATATTTCGTGTTTTTAGAGTGCTATTTGCAGTTTTACAAACTTTGGAATAAGTCGAAATCACGCTTTTCTGCGCAGATTCTCACAATCACAAAGTTCATATTCCTATTCAGGACCTCATAATATGTATGAATATATCAACAAAAACATCATATTTTGTGTTTCCAGAGCGCTATCTGCAGTTATATGAAGTTTGAAATAAGTCAAAATAACCACATTCTGAGCAGTTTCAAAGTATCGCAAATCACAAATAATCTGTCCAATACAACATAATACGAATGGATTCGTCCTTAGATGCACAAAATTTTGCGTTTCCAGCAGTAGGGAAGTAAGGTATGTTCTAACTCAGCCTACATCCCCCCAAATTCACAGGTATAGATTGAATGACATCAGGAGGATGGATCAAAGTTATCAAGAGTTAAATTCAACTCCAAGATCAGCAAAATATTGATCGCACCCGCATATGACCATATGTTTGTAATTAATTATGCACCCCATTAGCAGAAAAGTTCGTTATATTAAGCAGCAGGGTTGATGGTTTTCCACACATAAATAGATTTTGCTTACATCATTCGGTCATTATACTGCGAGCGTTCGTTGAGTGCAGATGAAAGAAAAAATGTTTGTCTGTATGAAGTGTGGGAAAAAATTCGCGAATAAAGATAATTTGAAACGACACATAATGTTTTGCGGTGAATCCAATGAACAATACAAGTGCAGAATTTGTAGCTCGAAATTTAGCCGTAGCGATAATTTTTCAAGACATATCAACAAAAACCATCGAGATGTCCATCTTTGCGATATTTGCGGTCTACAGTTCAATAATGGTGAACAATTCATAGAGCATAATCATGACGATGAAGAACCGTTGATAAAGAAGAGGAAACGATCAAAAAGTAAGTTTACAATTAAGAAAGATTCAAAATCAAATTTATTGTCGACGTGTGAGAGATGTAACATAAATTTTTCGTCCCTGAGAAAATATGGTGGTCACTTGAGATCTCAAAAACATACCAATTTATCGGTAAAGCCATTCAAACAAAATATTGTTGAAATTTCTACAAGCTTCAAAAGTCGAATCGCAAGTTATCGCATCAACGGTTCGGGAATTGATATCAAAGGATTCTTGAGTAACTTGAAGGACACTGTTCATGATTTAATAGCGGACATCATAACATCTCACAGTTTTGGAGTTAAATTCAATATTGAGTTATTCTGTTATTATATAAATGAAAACAATCCGGGGGAATTAAAATCATTCAACACTAAATTTGAAGTTATAACACAATTAAAAAATGGGTTCTCGGATATTTACGACAAAATGTGTGCAACAATCGGAACTAAATGTGAAGAGATCCAAGAACGTGATTCAGGCTGGGCACTGAAACAAATCGCTCATTTGGAACTCAATATTAATCAATATAAACCTATACGCGGGTCATCATTTATAGATCTTCCGAAACAAATAAAGGACAAACGTGCTTGTATCAATGTTGAAAATAATGACGAATACTGCTTTCTGTGGACGGTAGTTTCAGCTTTACATCCTGTGAATAAGAATTTCTCCAAAGTTTTAAAATATGATTCCCTAAATTTCCCGCTGAAAGTGAATAAAATACCTAGATTTAAAGATATGAATAATATATCTGTTAACGTATTTGGACTGGAATATAAGGCTAAAACCAAAAAATTCTCTACAGTTGGACCGATTCATCACACAAAAAAAGTTCTAGAAACGCATATAAATTTATTATATATCGAGGAGGGCCCTATAGGTCACTACGTATGGATTGAGGATTCATCTTGATCAGTTCGCAGTCAGATATCAACTCACTGCGGTAAAAAATACTTATGTGATGGATGCTTAGTATTCTTTTCAACCGAAGCATCATTTAAACAACATAAATCAAATGATTGCAATAAAATATGTACTATCATGCCAACAGAAGAATTGGTTACAGATAGAAATGGGGATATAATTCCTGGTAACATTTTGAGATTCCAAAATTATGAAAGAAAAATGAGAGTCCCATTTGTAATTTACTCAGATTTCGAGTGTTACCAAAAACCTATTCATTCATGTCCATCCAACTCAAATATTAGCTATACAAATAAATCTCATATACACGTTCCATACAGCTTCGCTTATAACATAAAATGTTCATTTGATGATTCTCTGCGTAAATTTTATACTTACACAGGGGAAGATTGTGCTAAGGTATTCATGGAGCAGCTTTGCAAGGATGCTAGAAGAATTTATGATAACTATTTGAAAATTGTGCGCCCAATGTCAAAATTAACTGCAGAAGAGCAAGAAATATTTGTCAAGGCTACTACATGTCATATTTGTGAAAAATCTTTGATTGCTGAAGATAGGGTAGCTGATCATGACCACCTCACATCAAAATTTGTAGGCGCGGCACATCAGTCGTGTAATCTGGATTATAAAATTCCAAAAATGCTCCCAGACTTGTTTCACAACCTGTCAAATTACGATTGTCATCTTTTTATCAAAGAGTTAGGTTGTGATGAAGGAAAAATTGATATTATACCTGAAAATAAGAAAAAACACATTGCTTCCACGAAATATATACCTGTTGCAGAATATATGAGTATGAAAGATTTATGGCAAGTTCTCTAGCAAAACTCGCCGAAAATTTGAAAGATGATCAATGTGTTGAGGTTAAGAAGTTTTTCCCTAACGATAAACACTTCAAATTATTAAGGAGAAAGGGTATCTTCCCATATAAGCATATGGATTCATTTGATAGACTAGAAGATGTTTCACTGCCACATAAGAAACAGTTCAAAGATAGCTTCAGTAATAACAATATCTCTAATAAAGAGTACAGACATGCGAAAACTGTATGGAAAACATTCCGTTGTCCGACTCTGAAGGAATATTCAGATTTATATTTGAAAACTGACGCTCTACTTCTGACCGACGTTTTTGAACAATTTCGTAATATTTGCATAACAGCTTATAAACTTGATGCAGCAAATTATTTCACGATTGCAGGCCTCAGCTGGGATGCCATGTTGAAAATTACTGGAATTGAACTGGAGCTTCTTACAGATATTGACATGTATTATTTTTTACAGAAGGGTATCAGAGGTGGAATCTGTCAAGCTACACTTAGATATGTGAGAGCCAACAACAAGTATATTCTGGACTACAATAAAAATCATCCAAGCAGTTACATGCTGTATTTGGACGCGAATGATATTTACGGTTGGGCTCTCTCACAATTCATACCACACGGAAAATTTGAATGGTTAAATGATGAACAAATTTCAAAAATAGACTTTCTACAAATCGATGATGATTCATCTACCGGTTATTTTCTCGAAGTTGATATTGAATACCCTGACTCACTACATGATCTACACAATGATCTACCATTTTTTGCTGAAAACATGATTCCTCCAAAATCTAAATATATAAATAAGAAACTCATTCCAAATTTATACGATAAGTCAAAGTATATTATTCACTACCGTAATTTGAAACAGGCAATTAAACACGGTTTGAAGATTGAAAAAATCCATAGAGTTATACAGTTCCAACAGTCAGCCTGGTTAAAGCAATATATTGATTTGAATACATCTATGAGATAGCTGGCTGAAAATGATTTCGAAAAAGACTTTTTCAAACTTATGAATAATGCGGTTTTTGGTAAAACTTCAGAGAATGTTGATAATCGGGTTGATATCAAATTACTGAATCATTGGGATGACATTGGCCGTAAATTGGAAGCTCAATCTCTGTTAGCTGAACCAAATATGAAAAATATCACGATATTCACAGAAAATTTGGTTGCGATACAATTTGAAAAATTGAAAGTTCTGTACAACAAACCGATTTACATTGGACTCACCGTTTTGGATCTCTCGAAGATATTAATGTACGAATTCTTCTACGATTTTCTAAAAACAAAATACGGTGGCCAAGTCTCATTGTGCTACTGTGACACAGACAGCTTTGTATTATCAATTAAAACCGACGATATCTACCGAGATCTTGCAGATAATATTGAAAAGTTTGATACTAGTAATTTCAGTCCTAAATAGATTTAGAATACCATTGAAGAATGAAGCAGTGTTGGGTTTGATGAAAGATGTATTAGGCGGGAAATTGATGTATGAATTCATCGCTTTGCGCCCAAAAATGTATGCGTATTGTACGGAGGATGGACAAGATGAATGGAAGAAATAGGCGAAGGGTATCACAAAGAATGTTGCCAATGATATTTTAACTGGAAATCATTACAAACAATGTCTGTTTCAAAATGATATCATATATCAGAAGCAGTGCACATTCCGAAGTTATAAGCATACAATATATACAGTGGAACAAAACAAAATTGCACTTACATGCAACGACGATAAAAGATTCATATGTTCAGATGGTTATAGAACATTAGCGTGGGGTCACTATCTGATAAACAATCTGAAATATTAGTACCACACGGAATAGTTACAGTATTAATTTTTATCATTATGTTCACATATTCTATCTACAATTCAGAATTTGGCTAATGAACAAGCTAGAGCAGACATCGAGCTTCAGGGTACCGGGAAAAGTACCTGCCAACTGGAATATTCAGAGGAGCTCCATGTGATGATAAATTGATCTAGAAAATGTGTTATCGTAGAGTAAAATATTATATTCAAGAATACAATGTATTACATCTAATAAAATACTATATTCAAGAATACAATGTACTACATCCAATAAAATGGAATTTTGTCACAAGAATAGTAGTAAATTTTATTTAATATAACCTAACAATCCTAATGTCAATCGAAAAATAGTAAACAGAAATTGATCAAATCGAGAACATATATTTATATAGCATCAGTAACAGTTGCAGTTTATAGACATTTCTACATTCAAGCCCAATATGGGGCATATAAATTTGTGTGTGTATATACATGCAACAAATCCAGTAATTTCCACATACAGCATTGAGATGTGTCAAAAGAATATTATTGAGAATTAAACATGATATATCAATGAACAGAAACGCATTATCACACAATTACTTGATGATGTCATATATTCGTTATTCACTGATTAAATAAGCCACATAAGAGCAAGTTCATATCCACAAACTAATGAAGAGGGTAATATAAGGGTATTTGAGCTGTTCACCTATTCAACAGAATTGTTCAAACGCTGTTTATCGGTTCTACAGAGCAGTTTATCAAACCTGTTAAAAGCGGTTCATCAGAGCTGTTTATCAGTTTGTCAGAGCTGTTTATCGGTTCAACAGAGCGGTTCAAAACTGTTTATCAGTTCAACAGACCTGTTCAAAGCGGTTCAAAAGCTGTTTATCAGTTCATCAGAGCTGTTCAAAGTGGTTCAGAAGCTGTTCAAAGCGGTTCATCAGACCTGTTCGAAGCGGTTCATCAGACATGTTAATCAGTTCAACAGAGTGATTTAAAGCGGTTCAAAAGCAGTTTATCAATTCATCAGTGCTGTTTATCAGTTCAACAGAGCGGTTCAAAGCGGTTCAGAAGCTGTTCAATCTGGTTTATCAGACCTGTTCAAAGCGGTTCAGGAGCTGTTCAACTATTCAACAGAATTATTCAAACGCTGTTCATAGGTTCAACCAAACTGTTTATCAGTTCAACAGAGCGGTTCATCAGATCTGTTCAAAAGCTGTTTATCAGTTCATCAGAGCTGTTCAGAAGCTGTTTATCAGTTAATCAGAGCTGTTCAAAAGCTGTTTATCGGTTCAGATTTTTCAAACCGCTACTCTACTGGAGATTTAAATTAATTATTGAAATGTTCTCCTTAATGGTTGTTTGAAATCTAGCAGCATGTTCACATGTCCCGATTGTTGTACTCCATTCAACTGGGAAAGCGGTCTCAGCAGGCATCGATCAGATGCATGAATGTGCGGCAGGGCAGTTGGTGCGAGATATATCGGAATCGGATGATTGAAGATTGAGCCAAAACCTTCAACTTGATTCATATCCTTGAACAGGTCTGTTGAACTGATAAACAGTTTTGAGCCGCTCTGTTGAACCGATAAATAGCTTTTGAACCGCTTTGAACCGCTCTGATGAACTGATGAACAGCTTTTGAACCGCTTTGAACCGCTCTGTTGAACCGATAAACAGCTCTGACAAACTGATAAACAGCTCTGATGAACCGCTTTTAACAGGTTTGATAAACTGCTCTGTAGAACCGATAAACAGCGTTTGAACAATTCTGTTGAATAGGTGAACAGCTCAAATACCCTTATATTACCCTCTTCATTAGTTTGTGGATATGAACTTGCTCTTATGTGGCTTATTTAATCAGTGAATAACGAATATATGACATCATCAAGTAATTGTGTGATAATGCGTTTCTGTTCATTGATATATCATGTTTAATTCTCAATAATATTCTTTTGACACATCTCAATGCTGTATGTGGAAATTACTGGATTTGTTGCATGTATATACACACACAAATTTATATGCCCCATATTGGGCTTGAATGTAGAAATGTCTATAAACTGCAACTGTTACTGATGCTATATAAATATATGTTCTCGATTTGATCAATTTCTGTTTACTATTTTTCGATTGATATTAGGATTGTTAGGTTATATTAAATAAAATTTACTACTATTCTTGTGACAAAATTCCATTTTATTGGATGTAGTACATTGTATTCTTGAATATAGTATTTTATTAGATGTAATACATTGTATTCTTGAATATAATATTTTACTCTACGATAACACATTTTCTAGATCAATTTATCATCACATGGAGCTCCTCTGAATATTCCAGTTGGCAGGTACTTTTCCCGGTACCCTGAAGCTCGATGTCTGCTCTAGCTTGTTCATTAGCCAAATTCTGAATTGTAGATAGAATATGTGAACATAATGATAAAAATTAATACTGTAACTATTCCGTGTGGTACTAATATTTCAGATTGTTTATCAGATAGTGACCCCACGCTAATGTTCTATAACCATCTGAACATATGAATCTTTTATCGTCGTTGCATGTAAGTGCAATTTTGTTTTGTTCCACTGTATATATTGTATGCTTATAACTTCGGAATGTGCACTGCTTCTGATATATAATATCATTTTGAAACAGACATTGTTTGTAATGATTTCCAGTTAAAATATCATTGACAACATTTTTTGTGATACCCTTCGCCTATTTCTTCCATTCATCTTGTCCATCCTCCGTACAATACGCATACATTTTTGGGCGCAAAGCGATGAATTCATACATCAATTTCCCGCCTAATACATCTTTCATCAAACCCAACACTGCTTCATTCTTCAATGGTATTCTAAATCTATTTAGGACTGAAATTACTAGTATCAAACTTTTCAATATTATCTGCAAGATCTCGGTAGATATCGTCGGTTTTAATTGATAATACAAAGCTGTCTGTGTCACAGTAGCACAATGAGACTTGGCCACCGTATTTTGTTTTTAGAAAATCGTAGAAGAATTCGTACATTAATATCTTCGAGAGATCCAAAACGGTGAGTCCAATGTAAATCGGTTTGTTGTACAGAACTTTCAATTTTTCAAATTGTATCGCAACCAAATTTTCTGTGAATATCGTGATATTTTTCATATTTGGTTCAGCTAACAGAGATTGAGCTTCCAATTTACGGCCAATGTCATCCCAATGATTCAGTAATTTGATATCAACCCGATTATCAACATTCTCTGAAGTTTTACCAAAAACCGCATTATTCATAAGTTTGAAAAAGTCTTTTTCGAAATCATTTTCAGCCAGCTGTCTCATAGATGTATTCAAATCAATATATTGCTTTAACCAGGCTGACTGTTGGAACTGTATAACTCTATGGATTTTTTCAATCTTCAAACCGTGTTTAATTGCCTGTTTCAAATTACGGTAGTGAATAATATACTTTGACTTATCGTATAAATTTGGAATGAGTTTCTTATTTATATATTTAGATTTTGGAGGAATCATGTTTTCAGCAAAAAATGGTAGATCATTGTGTAGATCATGTAGTGAGTCAGGGTATTCAATATCAACTTCGAGAAAATAACCGGTAGATGAATCATCATCGATTTGTAGAAAGTCTATTTTTGAAATTTGTTCATCATTTAACCATTCAAATTTTCCGTGTGGTATGAATTGTGAGAGAGCCCAACCGTAAATATTATTCGCGTCCAAATACAGCATGTAACTGCTTGGATGATTTTTATTGTAGTCCAGAATATACTTGTTGTTGGCTCTCACATATCTAAGTGTAGCTTGACAGATTCCACCTCTGATACCCTTCTGTAAAAAATAGTACATGTCAATATCTGTAAGAAGCTCCAGTTCAATTCCAGTAATTTTTAACATGGCATCCCAGCTGAGGCCTGCAATCGTGAAATAATTTGCTGGATCAAGTTTATAAGCTGTTATGCAAATATTACGAAATTGTTCAAAAACGTCGGTCAGAAGTAGAGCGTCAGTTTTAAAATATAAATCTGAATATTCCTTCAGAGTCGGACAACGGAATGTTTTCCATACAGTTTTCGCATGTCTGTACTCTTTATTAGAGATATTGTTATTACTGAAGCTATCTTTGAACTGTTTCTTATGTGGCAGTGAAACATCTTCTAGTCTATCAAATGAATCCATATGCTTATATGGAAAGATACCCTTTCTCCTTAATAATTTGAAGTGTTTATCGTTAGGGAAAAACTTCTTAACCTCAACACATTGATCATCTTTCAAATTTTCGGCGAGTTTTGCTAGAGAACTTGCCATAAATCTTTCATACTCATATATTCTGCAACAGGTATATATTTCGTGAAAGCAATGTATTTTTTCTTATTTTCAGGTATAATATCAATTTTTCCTTCATCACAACCAAACTCTTTGATAAAAAGATGACAATCGTAATTTGACAGGTTGTGGAAAAAGACTGGAATCATTTTTGGAATTTTATAATCCAGATTACACGACTGATGTGCCGCACCTACAAATTTTGATGTGAGGTGGTCATGATCAGCTACCCTATCTTCAGCAATCAAAGATTTTTCACAAATATGACATGTAGAAGCCTTGACAAATATTTCTTGCTCTTCTGCAGTCAATTTTGACATTGGGCGCACAATTTTCAAATAGTTATCATAAATTCTTCTAGCATCCTTGCAAAGCTGCTCCATGAATACCTTAGCACAATCTTCCCCTGTGTAAGTATAAAATTTACGCAGAGAATCATCAAATGAACATTTTATGTTATAAGCGAAGCTGTATGGAACGGGTATATAAGATTTATTTGTATAGCTAATATTTGAGTTGGATGGACATGAATGAATAGGTTTTTGGTAACACTCGAAAACTGAGTAAATTACAAATGGGACTCTCATTTTTCTTTCATAATTTTGGAATCTCAAAATGTTACCAGGAATTATATCCCCATTTCTATCTGTAACCAATTCTTCTGTTGGCATGATAGTACATATTTTATTGCAATCATTTGATTTATGTTGTTTAAATGATGCTTCGGTTGAAAAGAATACTAAGCATCCATCACATAAGTATTTTTTACCGCAGTGAGTTGATATCTGACTGCGAACTGATCAAGATGAATCCTCAATCCATACGTAGTGACCTATAGGGCCCTCCTCGATATATAATAAATTTATATGCGTTTCTAGAACTTTTTTTGTGTGATGAATCGGTCCAACTGTAGAGAATTTTTTGGTTTTAGCCTTATATTCCAGTCCAAATACGTTAACAGATATATTATTCATATCTTCAAATCTAGGTATTCTATTCACTTTCAGCGGAAAATTTAGGGAATCATATTTTAAAACTTTGGAGAAATTTTTATTCACAGGATGTAAAGCTGAAACTACCGTCCACAGAAAGCAGTATTCGTCATTATTTTCAACATTGATACAAGCACGTTTGTCCTTTATTTGTTTCGGAAGATCTATAAATGATGACCCGCGTATAGGTTTATATTGATTAATATTGAGTTCCAAATGAGCGATTTGTTTCAGTGCCCAGCCTGAATCACGTTCTTGGATCTCTTCACATTTAGTTCCGATTGTTGCACACATTTTGTCGTAAATATCCGAGAACCCATTTTTTAATTGTGTTATAACTTCAAATTTAGTGTTGAATGATTTTAATTCCCCCGGATTGTTTTCATTTATATAATAACAGAATAACTCAATATTGAATTTAACTCCAAAACTGTGAGATGTTATGATGTCCGCTATTAAATCATGAACAGTGTCCTTCAAGTTACTCAAGAATCCTTTGATATCAATTCCCGAACCGTTGATGCGATAACTTGCGATTCGACTTTTGAAGCTTGTAGAAATTTCAACAATATTTTGTTTGAATGGCTTTACCGATAAATTGATATGTTTTTGAGATCTCAAGTGACCACCATATTTTCTCAGGGACGAAAAATTTATGTTACATCTCTCACACGTCGACAATAAATTTGATTTTGAATCTTTCTCAATTGTAAACTTACTTTTTGATCGTTTCCTCTTCTTTATCAACGGTTCTTCATCGTCATGGTTATGCTCTATGAATTGCTCACCATTATTGAACTGTAGACCGCAAATATCGCAAAGATGGACATCTCGATGGTTTTTGTTGATATGTCTTGAAAAATTATCGCTACGGCTAAATTTCGAGCTACAAATTCTGCACTTGTATTGTTCATTGGATTCACCGCAAAACATTATGTGTCGTTTCAAATTATCTTTATTCGCGAATTTTTTCCCACACTTCATACAAACAAACATTTTTTCTTTCATCTGCACTCAACGAACGCGAATGCGGGTGCGATCAATATTTTGCTGACCTTGGAGTTGAATTTAACTCTTGATAAATTTGATCCATCCTCCTGATGTCATTCAATCTATACCTGTGAATTTAAGAGGATGTAGGCTGAGTTAGAACATACCTTACTTCCCTACTTCCAGCAAGTTATCGGCGTTTTTCCTGAGTCTCGTTGAGAAATTTTTGACTCTATAAATCTACTCAGAAGTGAGATTTTGCTTCAAATGTGCGTTATATGGCAGAATCTAGCACCAAATACATCATATTTCGTGGTTTTAGAGTGCTATTTGCAGCTTTACAAACTTTGGAATAAGTCGGAATCATGCTTTGCCGCGCAAATTTTCACAATCAAAAAGTCCATTTTCTATTCAAAACCTCATAATATGTATGAATCTATTGACAAAAACATCATATCTCTTGTTTTCAGAGCGCTATCTGCAGTTATGTTAATTTTGAAATAAGTCAAAATTACCACATTCTGAGCAGTTTCAAAGTATCGCAAATGACATAAATCTATCCAATACATAGTGATACGCATGAATCCGTCCTCAAATGCACAGAATTTTGCGTTTCCAGCAAGTTATCGAAGTTTTTTCTGGTTCTCGTTGAGGAATTTTTGACCCTGTAAATCTGCTCGAAAGTGCGTTATCTGGCAGAATCTAGCACCAAATACATCATATTTCGTGTTTTTAGAGTGTCATTTTCAGTTTTACAAACTTTGGAATAAGTCGAAATCACGCTTTTCCGCGCAGATTTTCACAATCAGAAAGTCCATATTCCTATTCAGGACCACATAATAATTATGAATCTATTGACAAAAACATCATATTTCGTGTTTTCAGAGCGCTATCTGCAGTTATATGAAGTTTGAAATAAGTCAAAATTACCACATTCTGAGCAGTTTTAAAGTATCGCAAGTCACATAAATCTATCCAATACAACATGATACGCATGAATCCGTCTCTAAATGCACAGAATTTTGCGTTTCCAGCAAGTTATTGACGTTTTTTTCTGAGTCTCGTTGAGAAATTTTTGACTCTGAAAATCTGCTCAAAAGCAAGATTTTGCTTCAGAAGTGCGTTATATGGAAGAATCTAGCACCAAATACATCATATTCCGTGTTTTTAGAGTGCTATTTGCAGTTTTACAAACTTCGGAATATGTCGAAATCACGCTTTCCCGCGCTGATTTTCACTATCAGAAAGTTCATATTCCTATTCAGGACCTTATAATATGTATGAATCTATTGACAAAAACATCATATTTCGTGTTTCCAGAGCGCTATCTGCAGTTATATGAAGTTTGAAATAAGTCAAAATTACCACATTCTGAGCAGTTTCAAAGTATTGCAAATCACATAAGTCTATCCAATACAACATAATACGCATGAATCCGTCCTCAAATGCACTAAATTATGCGTTTCCAGCAAGTTATCGGTGTTTTTTCTGACTCTGGTTGAGCAATTTTTGACTCTGTAAATCTGCTCAGAAGCAAGATTTTGCTTCAAGAGTGCGTTATATGGCAGAATCTAGCACCAAATACATCATATTTCGTGTTTTTAGAGTGCTATTTGCAGTTTCACAAACTTTGGAATAAGTCGAAATCACAGTTTTCGGCGCAAATTTTCACAATCAAAAAGTTCATATTCCTTCTCAGGACCTCATAATATGTATGAATCTATTGACAAAAACATTTTATTTCGTGTTTTCAGAGCGCTATCTGCTGTTATATGAAGTTTGAAATAAGTCAAAATTACCACATACTGAGCAGTTTCAAAGTATCGCAAATCACATAAATCTATCCAATACAACAAAAAACGCATGAATCCGTCCTCAAATGCACTAAATTTTGCGTTTCCAGCAAGTTATCGGCGTTTTTTCTGAGTCTCGTTGAGAAATTTTCGACTCTGTAAATCTGCTCAGAAGCAAGATTTTGCTTCAAAAGTGCGTTATATGGCAGAATCTAGCACCAAATACATCATATTTCGTGTTTTTAGAGTGCTATTTGCAGTTTTACAAACTTTGGAATAAGTCGAAATCACGCTTTTCCGCGCAATTTTTCACAATCAAAAAGTTCATATTCCTATTCAGGACCTTATAATATGTATGAATCTATTGACAAAAACATTATATCTTGTGTTTTCAGAGCGCTATTTGCAGTTATATGAAGTTTGAAATAAGTCAAAATTACCACATTCTGAGCAGTTTCAAAGTATCGCAAATCACATAAATCTATCCAATACAACAAAAAACGCATGAATTTGTCCTCAAATGCACAAAATTTTGCGTTTTCAGCAAGTTATCGGCGTTTTTTCTGAGTCTCGTTGAGAAATTTCTGACTGTAAATCTGCTCAGAAGCAAGATTTTGCTTCAAAAGTGCGTTATATGGCAGGATCTAGCACCAAATACATCATGTTTCGTGTTTTCTGAGTGCCATTTGCAGTTTTACAAACTTTGGAATAAGTCGAAATCACGCTTTTCCGCGCAGATTTTAACAATCAAAAAGTTCATGTTCCTATCCAGGACCTTATAATATGTATGAATCTATTCACAAAAACATCATATTTCGTGTTTTCAGAGCGCTATCTGCAGTTATATGAAGTTTGAAATAAGTCAAAATTACCACATTCAGAGCAGTTTCAAAGTATCGCAGATCACATAAATCTATCCAATACAACATAATACGCATGAATCCGTCCTCAGATGCACAAAATTTTGCGTTTCCAGCAAGTTATCGGCGTTTTTTCTGAGTCTCGTTGAGAAATTTTTGACTCTGTAAATCTGCTCAGAAGCATCATTTTGCTTCAAAATTGCGTTATATGGCAGAATCTAGCACCAAATACATCATATTTCGTGTTTTTAGAGTGCTATTTGTAGTTTTACAAACTTTGGAATGAGGCGAGATCACGCTGTACCGCGCAGATTTTCACTATCACAAAGTTCATATTCCTATTCAGGACCTCATAATATGTATGAATCTATTGACAAAAACATTATATTTCGTGTCTTCAGAGCGCTATCTGCAGTTATATGAAGTTTGAAATAAGTCAAAATTACCACATTCTGAGCAGTTTCAAAGTATCGCAAATCACATAAATCTATCCAATACAACAAAAAACGCATGAATCCGTCCTCAAATGCACAAAATTTCGCGTTTCCAGCAAGTTATCGGCGTTTTTTCTGAGTCTCGTTGAGAAATTTTTGACTTTGTAAATCTGCTCAGAAGCAAGATTTTGCTTCAAAAGTGCGTTATCTGGCAGAATCTAGCACCAAATACATCATATTCCGTGTTTTTAGAGTGCTATTTGCAGTCTTACAAACTTTGGAATAAGTCGAAATAACGCTTCTCCGCGCAGATTTTCACAATCAAAAAGTTCATATTCCTATTCAGGACCTCATAATATGTATGAATCTATTAACAAAAACATCATATTTTGTGTTTTCAGAGCGCTATCTTCAGTTATATGAAGTTTGAGATAAGTCAAAATTACCACATTCTGAGCAGTTTCAACGTATCGCAAATCACATAAATCTATCCAATACAACATAATACGCATGGATCAGTCCTCGAATGCACAAAATTTTGCTTTTCCAGCAAGTTATCGGCGTTTTTTCTGAGTCTCGTTAAGAAATTTTTGACTCTGTAAATGTGCTCAGAAGTAAGATTTTGCTTCAAAAGTGCGTTATATGGCAGAATCTAGCACCAAATACATCATATTTCGTGTTTTTAGAGTGCTATTTGCAGTTTAACAAACTTTGGAATAAGTCGAGATCACGCTTTTCCGCGCAGATTTTCACAATCAAAAACTTCATACTCTTATTCAGGACCTCATAATATGTATGAATCTATTGACAAAAACATCATATTTCGTGTTTTCCGAGCGCTATCTGAAGTTATATGAAGTTTGAAATAATTCAAAATCACCACATTCTGAGCAGTTTCAAAGTATCGCAGATCACATAAATCTATCCAATACAACATAATACGCATGAATATGTCCTCAAATGCACAAAATTTTGCGTTTCCAGCAGGTTATCGGCGTTATTCCTGAGTCTCGTTGAGAAATTTTTGACCCTATAAATCTGCTCAGAAGCAAGATTTTGCTTCAAATGTGTGTTATATGGCAGAATCTAGCACCAAATACATCATATTTCGAGTTCTTAGAGTGCTATTTGCAGTTTTACAAACTTTGGAATAAGTCGAAATCACGCTTTTCCGCGCAAATTTTCACAATCAAAAAGTTCATATCCCTATTCAGGACCTCATAATATGTATGAATCTATTGACAAAAACATCATATTTCGTGTTTCCAGAGCGCAATCTGCAGTTATATGAAGTTTGAAATAAGTCAAAATGACCACATTCTGAGCAATTTCAAAGTATCGCAAATCACATGAATCTATCCAATACAACAACAAACGCATGAATCCGTCCTAAAATGCACTAAATTTTGCGTTATATGGCTGGATCTAGCACCAAATACATCATATTTTGTGTTTTTAGAGTGCTATTTGCTGTTTTACAAACTCTGGAATGAGTCGAAATCACGCTTTTTCGCGCAGATTTTCACAATCAAAAAGTTCATATTCCTATTCAGGACCTCGTAATATAAATGAATTTATTAACAAAAATATCATATTCCGTGTTTTCGGAGCGCTATCTGCAGTTATATGAAGTTTGAAATAAGTCAAAATTACCACATTCTGAGCAGTTCCAAAGTATCGCAAATCACATAAATCTATCCAATACAACATAATACGCATAGATCCGTCCTCGAATGCAATAAATTTTGCGTTTCCAGCAAGTTATCGGCGTTTTTTCTGAGTCTCGTTGGGAAATTTTTGACTCTGTTAAACTGCTCAGAAGCAAGATTTCGCTTCAAAAGTGCGTTATATGGCAGAATCTATCACCAAATACATCATATTTCGTGTTTTTAGAGTGCTATTTGCAGTTTTACAAACTTTGGAATAAGTCGAAATCACGCTTTTCCGCGCAGATTTACACAATCAAAAAGTTCATATTCCTATTCAGGACCTCATAGTATGTATTAGTCTATTGACAAAAACATCATATTTCGTGTTAACAGAGTGCTATCTGCAGTTATATGAAGTTTGAAATAAGTCAAAATTACCACATTCTGAGCAGTTTCAAAGTATCGCAAATCACATAAATCTATCCAATACAACATAATACGCATGAATCCGTCCTTAAATGCACGAAATTTTGCGTTTCCAGCATGTTATCGAAGTTTTTCTGGGTCTCGTTGATAAATTTTTGACTTTGTAAATCTGCTCAGAAGAAAGATTTTTCTCCAAAAGTGCGTTATCTGGCAGAATCTAGCACCAAATACATCATATTTCGTGTTTTTAGAGTGCTATTTGCAGTTTTACAAACTTTGGAATAAGTCGAAATCACGCTTTTCCGCGCAGATTTTCACAATCAAAAAGTTCATATTCCTATTCAGGACCTCATAATATGTATGAATTTATTGACAAAAACATCATATTTTGTGTTTTCAGAGCGCTATCTGCAGTTATATGAAGTTTGAAATGAGTCAAAATTACCACATTCAGAGCAGTTTCAAAGTATCGCAAATCACATAAATCTATCAAATACAACATAATACGCATGAATCCGTCCTCAAATGCACAAAATTTTGCGTTTCCAGCAGGTTATCGGCGTTTTCCCTGAGTCTGGTTGAGGAATTTTTGACTCTATAAATCTGCCCAGAAGCATGATTTTGCTTCAAATGTGCGTTATATGGCAGAATCTAGCACCATATACATCATACTTCGTGTTTTTAGAGTGCTATTTGCAGTTTTACAAACTTTGGAATAAGTCGAAATCACGCTTTTCCGCGCAAATTTTCACAATCAAACAGTTCATATTCCTATTCAGGACCTCATAATATGTATAAATTCATTGTTAAAAACATCATATTTTGTGTTTCCAGAGCGCTATCTGCAGTTATATGAAGTTTGAAATAAGTCAAAATTACCACATTCTGAGCAGTTTCAAAGTATCGCAAATCTCATAAATCTATCCAATACAACATAATACGTATGAATCCGTCCTCAAATGCACAAAATTTTGCGATTCCAGCAGGTTATCGGCGTTTTTCCTGAGTCTCGTTGAGAAATTTTTGACCCTATAAATCTGATCAAAAGCAAGATTTTGCTTCAAATGTGTGTTATATGGCAGAATCAAGCACCAAATACATCATATTTCGTGTTTCTAGAGTGCTATTTGCGGTTTAACAAACTTTGGAATAAGTCGACATTCACGCTTTCCCGCGCAGATTTTCACAATCGAAAAGTTCATATTTCCATTCAGGACCTTATAATATGTATGAATCTATTGAAAAAAACATCATATTTCATGTTTTCAGAGCGCTATCTGCAGTTATATGAAGTTTGAAATAAGTCAAAATTACCACATTCTGAGCAGTTTCAAAGTATCGCAAATCTCATCGATCTATCCAATACAACATAATACGCATGAATCCGTCCTCAAATGCACAAAATTTTGCGATTCCAGCAGGTTATCGGCGTTTTTCCTGAGTCTCGTTGAGAAATTTTTGACCATATAAATTTGCTCAAAAGCAAGATTTTGCTCCAAATGTGTGTTATATGGCAGAATCTAGCACCAAAAACATCATATTTCGTGTTCTTAGAGTGCTATTTGCAGTTTAACAAACTTTGGAATAAGTCGACATTCACGCTTTTCCGCGCAGATTTTCACAATCAAAAAGTTCATATTCCTATTCAGGACCTCATAATAAGTATAAATTCATTGACAAAAACATCATATTTTGTGTTTTCAGAGCGCTATCTGCAGTTATATGAAGTTTGAAATAAGTCAAAATTACCACATTCTGAGCAGTTTCAAAATATCGCAAATAACATAGATCTATCCAATACAACATAATACGCATGGATCCGTCCTCAAATGCACTAAATTTTGCGTTTCCTGCAAGTTATCGGCGTTTATTCTGAGTCTCGTTGAGCAATTTTTGACTCTGTAAATCTGCTCAGAAGCAAGATTTTGCTCCAAAAGTGCGTTATATGGCCGAATCTAGCACCAAATACATCATATTTTGTGTTTTTAGAGTGCCATTTGCTATTTTACAAACTCTGGAATGGTTCGAAATCACGCTTTTCCGCGAAGATTTTCACAATCAAAAAGTTCATATTCCTATTCAGGACCTCATATTATAAATGAATCTATTAACAAAAATAACATATTCCGTGTTTTCAGAGCGCTATCTGCAGTTATATGAAGTTTACAATAAGTTGAAGTTACCACATTCTGAGCAGTTTCAAAGTATCGCGAATCACATAAGTCTATCCAATACAACATAATACGCATGAATCCGTCCTCAAATGCACAAAATTTTGCGTTTCCAGCAGGTTATCGGCGTTTTCCCTGAGTCTCGTTGAGAAATTTTTGACTCTATAAATCTGCTCAGAAGCAAGATTTTAAGATTTTGCTCCAAATGTGCGTTATATGGCAGAATCTAGCACCAAATACATCATATTTCGTGTTTTTAGAGTGCTATTTGCAGTTTTACAAACTTTGGAATTAGTCGAGATTCACGCTTTCCCGCGCAGATTCTCACAATCGAAAAGTTCATATTCCTATTCAGGACCTCATAATATGTATGAATTCATTGACAGAAACATCATATTTTGTGTTTTCAGAGCGCTATCTGCAGTTATATGAAGTTTGAAATAAGTCAGAATTACCACATTCTGAGCAGTTTCAAAGTATCGCAAATCACATAGATCTATCCAATACAACATAATACGCATGGATCCGTCCTCAAATGCACTAAATTTTGCGTTTCCAGCAAGTTATCGGCGTTTTTTCTGAGTCTCGTTGAGAAATTTTTGACTCTGTAAATCTGCTCAGAAGCAAGATTTCGCTTCAAAAGTGCGTTATATGGCAGAATCACGCACCAAATACATCATATTTCGTGTTTTTAGAGTGCTATTTGCAGTTTTACAAACTTTGGAATAAGTCGAAATCACGCTTTTCCGCGCAAATATTCACAATCAGAAAGTTCATATTCCTATTCAGGACCTTATAATATGTATGAAACTATTGACAAAAACATTATATCTCGTGTTTTCAGAGCGCTATCTGCAGTTATATGAAGTTTGAAATAAGTCAAAATTACCACATTCTGAGCAGTTTCAAAGTATCGCAAATCACATAAATCTATTTAATACAACATAATACGCATGAATCCGTCCTCAAATGCATAAAATTTTGCGTTTCAGCAAGTTATCGGCGTTTTTTTCTGAGTCTCGTTGAGAAATTTTTGACTCTGTAAATCTGCTCAGAAGCAAGATTTTGCTTCAAATGTGCGTCATCTGGCAGACTCTAGCACCAAATACATCATATTTCGTGTTTTTAGAGTGCCATTTGCAGTTTCACAATCATTGGAATAAGTCGAAATCACGCTTTTCCGCGCAGATTTTCACAATCAAAAAGTATATATTCCTATTCAGGACCTCATAATATGTATGAATCTATTAACAAAAACATCATATTTTGTGTTTTCAGAGCGCTATCTTCAGTTATATGAAGTTTGAAATAAGTCAAAATTACCACATTCTGAGCAGTTTCAAAGTATCGCAAATCACATAATTCTATCCAATACAATATGATACGCATGAATCAGTCCTCGAATGCACAAAATTTTGCGTTTCCAGCAAGTTATCGGGCGTTTTTTCTGAGTCTCGTTGACAAATTTTTGACCCTGTAAATCTGCTCAGAATGCTTCAAATGTGCGTTATATGGCAGAATCCAGCACAAAATACATAATATTTCGTGTTTTCAGAGTGCTATTTGCAGTTTTACAAACTTTTGAATAAGTCGGAATCACGCTTATCCGCGCAGATTTTCACAATCAAAAAGTTCATATTCCTATTCAGGACCTCATAATACGTATGAATCTATTGACAAAAAACATCATTTTTGTGTTTTCAGAGTCTATTTGCAGTTATATGAAGTTTGAAATAAGTCAAAATTACCTCATTCAGAGCAGTTTCAAAGTATCGCAAATCACATAAATCTATCCAATACAACATAATACGCATGAATCCGTCCTCCAGATGCACAAAATTTTGCGTTCACAGCAAGTTATCGGCGTTTTTTCTGAGTCTCGTAGAGAAATTTTTGACTCTGTAAATCTGCTCAGAAGCAAGATTTTGCTTCAAAAGTGCGTTATCTGGCAGAATCTAGCACCAAATACATCATATTTCGTGTTTTTAGAGTGCTATTTGCAGTTTTACAAACTTTGGAATAAGTCAAAATCACGCTTTTCCGCGCAAATTTTCACAATCAAAAAGTTAATATTCCTTCTCAGGACCTCATGATATGTATGAATCTATTGACAAAAACATTATATCTCGTGTTTTCAGAGCGCTATCTGCAGTTATATGAAGTTTGAAATAAGTCAAAATTACCACATTCTGAGCAGTTTCAAAGTATCGCAAATCACATAAATCTATCCAATACAACAAAAAACGCATGACTCCGTCCTCAAATGCACTAAATTTTGCGTTCCCAGCAAGTTATCGGCGTTTTTCCTGAGTCTCGTTGAGAAATTTTTGACTTTGTAAATCTGCTCAGAATTAAGATTTCGCTTCAAAAGTGCGTTATATGGCAGAGTCTAGCACCAAATACATCATATATCGTGTTTTTAGAGTGCTTTTTGCAGTTCTACAATCTTTGGAATAAGTCGAAATCACGCTTTTCCGCGCAGATTTTCACAATCAAAAAGTTCATATTCCTATTCAGGACCTCATTATATGTATGAATCTATCAACAAAAACATCATATTTGGTGTTTTCAGAGCGCTATCTTCAGTTATATGAAGTTTGAAATAAGTCAAAATTACCACATTCTGAGCAGTTTCAAAGTATCGCAAATCACATAATTCTATCCAATACAACATGATACGCATGAATCAGTCCTCGAATGCACAAAATTTTGCGTTTCCAGCAAGTTATCGGCGTTTTTTTCTGAGTCTCGTTGAGAAATTTTTGACTCTGTGAATCTGCTCAGAAGCAAGATTTTGCTTCAAAATTGCATTATATGGCAGAATCTAGTACCAAATACATCATATTTCGTGTTTTTTGAGTGCCATTCGCAGTTTTACAAACTTTGGGTTAGGTCGAAATCACGCTTTTCCGCGCAGATTTTCACAATCATAAAGTTCATATTCCTATTCAGGACCTCATAATATAAATGAATCTATTAACAAAAAATATCATATTCCGTGTTTTCAGAGCGCTATCTGCAGTTATATGAAGTTTGAAATAAGTCAAAATTACCACATTCTGATCAGTTTCAAAGTATCGCAAATCACATAAGTCTATCCAATACAACATAAAACGCATGAATCCGTCCTCAAATGCACAAAATTCTGCGTTTCCAGCAGGTTATCGACGCTTTCCTGAGTCTTGTTGAGAAATTTTTGACTCTATAAATCAGCTCAGAAGCAAGATTTTGCTTCAAATGTGCGAATCTAGCACCAAATACATCATATTTCGTGTTTTTAGAGTGCTATTTGCAGTTTTACAAACTTTGGAATAAGTCGAAATTCACGCTTCTCCGCGCAAATTTTCACAATCAAAAAGTTCAGATTCCTATTCAGGACCTCATAATATGTATGAATTCATTGACAGAAACATCATATTTTGTGTTTTCAGAGCGCTATCTGCAGTTATATGAAGTTTAAAATAAGTCAAAATTACCACATTCTGAGCAAGTTCAAAGTATCGCAAATCACATTGATCTATCCAATACAACATAAAACGCATGGATCCGTCCCTCAAATACACTAAATTTTGCGTTTCCAGCAAGTTATCAGCGTTTTTTCTGAGTCTCGTTGAGAAATTTTTGGACTCTGTAAATCTGCTCAGAAGCAAGATTTTGCTTCAAAAGTGCGTTATATGGCAGAATCTAGCACCAAATACATCATATTTCGTGTTTTTTGAGTGCCACTTGCAGTTTTACAAACTTTGGAATAAGTCGAAATCACGCTTTTCCGCGCAGATTTAAACAATCAAAAAGTTCATGTTCCTATCCAGGACCTTATAATATGTATGAATCTATTTACGGAAACATCATATTTTGTGTTTTCAGAGCGCTATCTGCAGTTATGTGAAGTTTGAAATAAGTCAAAATTACCACATTCTGAGCAGTTTCAAAGTATCGCAAATCACATAAATCTATCCAATACAACATAATACGCATGAATACGTCCTCAAATGCACAAAATTCTGCGCTTCCAGCAACTTATCGGCGTTTTTCCTGGGACTCGTTGAGAAATTTTTCACTGTTAATCTGCTCAGAAGCAAGATTTTGCTTCAAAAGTGCGTTATATGGCAGAATCTAGCACCAAATACATCATATTTCGTGTTTTTAGAGTGCTATTTGCAGTTACACAAACTTTGGAATAAGTCGAAATCACGCTTTTCGCGCAGTTTTCCACAATCAAAAGGTTCATATTCCTATTCAGGACCTTATAATCTGTATGAATCTATTGACAAAAACATCATATTTTGTGTTTTCAGAGCGCTATCTTCAGTTATATGAAGTTTGAAATAAGTCAAAATTACCACATTCTGAGCAGTTTCAAAGTATCGCAAATCACATAATTCTATCCAATACAACATGATACGCGTGAATCTGTCCTCAAATGCACAAAATTTTGCGTTTCCAGCAAGTTATCGGGCGTTTTTTTCTGAGTCTCGTTGACAAATTTTTTGACCCTGTAAATCTGCTCAGAATGCTTCAAATGGTGCGTTATATGGCAGAATCCAGCACCAAATACATAATATTTCGTGTTTTCAGAGTGCTTTTTGCAGTTCTACAATCTTTGGAATAAGTCGAAATCACGCTTTTCCGCGCAGATTCTTACAATCAAAAAGTTCATATTCCTATTCAGGACCTCATTATATGTATGAATCTATCAACAAAAACATCATATTTGGTGTTTTCAGAGCGCTATCTTCAGTTATATGAAGTTTGAAATAAGTCAAAATTACCACATTCTGAGCAGTTTCAAAGTATCGCAAATCACATAATTCTATCCAATACAATATGATACGCATGAATCAGTCCTCGAATGCACAAAATTTTGCGTTTCCAGCAAGTTATCGGCGTTTTTTCTGAGTCTCGTTGAGAAATTTTTGACTCTGTAAATCTGCTCAGAAGCAAGATTTTGCTTCAAAAGTGCGTTATCTGGCAGAATCTAGCACCAAATACATCATATTTCGTGTTTTTAGAGTGCTATTTGCTGTTTTACAAACTCTGGAATGAGTCGAAATCACGCTGTTCCGCGCAAATTTTTACAATCAGCAAGTTCATATTCCTATTCAGGACATCATAATATGTATGAATCTATTGACAAAAACATCATTTTCCGTGTTTTCAGAGCGCTATCTGCAGTTATATGAAGTTTGAAATAAGTCAAAATTACCACATTCTGAGCAGTTTCAAAGTGTCGCAAATCACATAAATCTATTCAATACAGCATAATACGCATGAATCCGTCCTTAAATGCACAAAATTTTGCGTTTCCAGCATGTTATCGAAGTTTTTTCTGGGTCTCGTTGAGAACATTTGACTCTGTTAATCTGCTCAGAAGAAAGATTTTGCTCCAAAAGTGCGTTATCTGGCAGAATCTAGCACCAAATACATCATATTACGTGTTTTTAGAGTGCTATTTGCAGTTTTACAAACTTTGGAATAAGTCGAAATCACGCTTTTCCGCGCAGATTTTTACAATCAGCAAGTTCATATTCCTATTCAGGACCTCATGATATGTATGAATCCATCGACAAAAACATCATATTTTGTGTTTTCAGAGCGCTATCTGCAGTTATATGAAGTTTGAAATAAGTCAAAATTACCACTCTCGGAGCAGTTTCAAAGTATCGCAAATCACATAAATCTATCAAATACAACATAATACGCATGAATCCGTCCTCAAATGCACAAAATCTTGAGTTTCCAGCAGGTTATTGGCGTTTTCCCTAAGTCTGGTTGATAAATTTTTGACTCCATAAATCTGCCCAGAAGCAGGATTTTGCTTCAAATGTGCGTTATATGGCAGAATCTAGCATCAAATACATCATATTTCGTGTTTTTAGAGTGCTATTCGCAGCTTTACAAACTTTGGAATAAGTCGAAATCACGCTTTTCCGCGCAGAATTTCACAATCAAAAAGTTCATATTCCTATTCAGGACCTCATAATATGTATGAATCTATTGACAAAAACATCATATTCCGTGTTTTCAGAGCGCTATCTGCAGTTATATGAAGTTTGAAATAAGTCAAAATTACCACATTCTGAGCAGTTTCAAAGTATCGCAAATCACATAAATCTATTCAATACAGCATAATACGCATGAATATGTCCTCAAATGCACAAAATTTTGCGTTTCCAGCAAGTTATCGACGTTTTTCCTGAGTCTCGTTGAGAAATTTTTGACTCTATAAATCTGCTCAGAAGCAAGATTTTGCTTCAAATGTGCGTTATATGGCAGAATCTAGCACCAAATACATCATATTTCGTGTTTTTAGAGTGCTATTTACAGCTTTACAAACTTTGGAATAAGTCGAAATCACGCTTTGCCGCGCAAATTTTCACAACCAAAAAGTTCATATTCCTATTCAGGACCTCATAATATGTATGAATCTATTAACAAAAACATCATATTTCGTGTTTTCAGAGCGCTATCTGCAGTTATATGAAGTTTGAATAAGTCAAAATTACCACATTCTGAGCAGTTTCAAAGTATCGCAAATCACAAATAATCTTTCCAATACAACATAATACGCATGAATCCGTCCTCAAATGCACAAAATTTCGCGTTTCTAGCAGGTTATCGGCGTTTTCCCTGAGTCTCGTTGAGAAATTTTTGACTCTATAAATCTGCTCAGAAGCAAGATTTTGCTTTAAATGTGCGTTATATGGCAGAATCTAGCACCAAAAACATCATATTTTGTGTTTTTAGAGTGCTATTTGCAGCTTTACAAACTTTGGAATAAGTCGAAATCACACTTTTCCGCGCAAATTTTCACAATCAAAAAGTTCATATTCCTATTCAGAACCTCATAGTATGTATAAATTCATTGACAAAAACATCATATTTTGTGTTTTCAGAGCGCTATCTGCAGTTATATGAAGTTTGAAATAAGTCAAAATTACCTCATTCTGAGCAGTTTCAAAGTATCGCAAATCTCATAAATCTATCCAATACAACATAATACGCATGAATCCGTCCTCAAATGCACAAAATTTTGCGATTCCTGCAGGTTATCGGCGTTTTTCCCGAGTCTCGTTGAGAAATTTTTGACCCTATAAATCTGCTCAAAAGCAAGATTTTGCTTTAAATGTGTGTTATATGGCAGAATCTAGCACCAAATACATCATATTTTGTGTTTTTAGAGTGCTATTTGCAGTTTAACAAACTTTGGAATAAGTCGACATTCACGCTTTTTCGCGCAGATTTTCACAATCAAAAAGTTCATATTTCCATCCAGGACCTTATAATATGTATGAATCTATTGACAAAAACATCATATTTCGTGTTTTCAGAGCGCTATCTGCAGCTATATGAAATTTGAGATAAGTCAAAATTACCACATTCTGAGCAGTTTCAAAGTATCGCAAATCTCATAAATCTATCCAATACAACATAATACGCATGAATCCGTCCTCAAATGCACTAAATTTTGCGTTTCCTGCAAGTTATCGGCGTTTCTTTCTGAGTCTCGTTGAGCAATTTTTGACTCTGTAAATCTGCTCAGAAGCAAGATTTTGCTCCAAAAGTGCGTTTTATGGCAGAATCTAGCACCAAATACATCATATTTCGTGTTTTTAGAGTGCCATTTGCAGTTTGACAAACTTTGGAATAAGTCGAGATCACGCTTTTCCGCGCAGATTTTCACAATTAAAAAGTTCATGTTCCTATTCAAGACCTCATGATATAAATGAATCTATTAACAAAAATATCATATTCCGTGTTTTTAAAGCGCTATCTGCAGTTATATGAAGTTTGAAATAAGTCAAAATTACCACATTCTGAGCAGTTTCGAAGTATCGCAAATCACATATGTCTATCCAATACAGCATAATACGCATGAATCCGTCCTCAATTGCACAAAATTCTGCGTTTCCAGCAGGTTATCAGCGTTATTCCTGAGTCCCGTTGAGAAATTTTTGACTCTATAAATCTGCTCAAAAGGAAGATTTTGCTTCATATGTGCGTTATATGGCGGAATCTAGCACCAAATACATCATATTTTGTGTTTTTAGAGTGCTATTTGCAGTTTTACAAACTTTGGAATAAGTCGAAATTCATGTTTCTCCGCCCAGATTTTCACGATCAAAAAGTTCATATTCCTATTCAGGACCTCATAATATGTATGAATTCATTGACAGAAACATCATATTTTGTGTTTTCAGAGCGCTTTCTGCAGTTATATGAAGTTTGAAATAAGTCAAAATTACCACAATCGGAGCAGTTTCAAAGTATCGCAAATCACATCAATCTATCAAATACAACATAATACGCATGAATCCGTCCTCAAATGCACAAAATTTTGCGTTTCCAGCAGGTTATCGGCGTTTTCCCTGGGTCTGGTTGAGAAATTTTTGACTCTATAAATCTGCCCAGAAGCAAGATTTTGCTTCAAATGTGCGTTATATGGCAGAATCTAGCACCAAATACATCATATTTTGTGTTTTTAGAGTGCTATTCGCAGCTTTACAAACTCTGGAATAAGTCGAAATCACGCTTTTCCGCGCAAAATTTCACGATCAAAAAGTTCATATTTCTATTCAGGACCTCATATTATATATGAATCTATTGACAAAAACATCATATTCCGTGTTTTCAGAGCGCTATCTGCAGTTATATGAAGTTTGAAATAAGTCAAAATTACCACATTCTGAGCAGTTTCAAAGTATCGCAAATCACATAAATCTATTCAATACAGCATGATACGCATGAATCCGTCCTAAGATGCACAAAATTTTGCGTTTCCAGCAAGTTATCGGCGTTTTTCCTGAGTCTCGTTGAGAAATTTTTGACTCTATAAATCTGCTCAGAAGCAAGATTTTGCTTCAAATGTGCGTTTTATGGCAGAATCTAGCACCAAATACATCATATTTCGTGTTTTTAGAGTGCTATTTACAGCTTTACAAACTTTGGAATAAGTCGAAATCACGCTTCGCCGCGAAAATTTTCTCAACCAAAAAGTTCATATTCCTATTCAGGACCTCATAATATGTATGAATCTATTGACAAAAACATCATATTTCGTGTTTTCAGAGTTCTATCTGCAGTTATATGAAGTTTGAAATAAGTCAAAATTACCACATTCTGAGTAGTTTCAAAGTATCGCAAATCACAAATAATCTTTCCAATACAACATAATACGCATGAATCCGTCCTCAAATGCACAAAATTTCGCGTTTCGAGCAGGTTGTCGGCGTTTTCTTTGAGTCTCGTTGAGAAATTTTTGACTCTATAAATCTGCTCAGAAGTAAGATTTTGCTTCAAATGTGCGTTATATGGCAGAATCTAGCACCAAATACATCATATTTCGTGTTTTCAGAGTGCTATTTGCAGCTTTACAAACTTTGGAATAAGTCGAAATCACGCTTTTCCGCGCTAATTTTCACAATCAAAAAGTTCATATTTCTATTCAGGACCTCATAATATGTATAAATTCATTGACAAAAACATCATATTTCGTGTTTTCAGAGCGCTTTCTGCAGTTATATGAAGTTTGAAATAAGTCAAAATTACCACATTCTGAGCAGTTTCAAAGTATCGCAAATCTCATAAATCTATCCAATACAACATAATACGCATGAATCCGTCCTCAAATGCACCAAATTTTGCGATTCCAGCAGGTTATCGGCGTTTTTCCTGAGTCTCGTTGAGAAATTTTTGACCATATAAATCTGCTCAAAAGCAAGATTTTGCTTCAAATGTGTGTTATATGGCAGAATCTAGCACCAAATACATCATATTTCGTGTTTTTAGAGTGCTATTTGCAGTTTAACAAACTTTGGAATAAGTCGACATTCACGCTTTTCCGCGCAGATTTTCACAATCAAAAAGTTCATATTTCCATCAAGGACCTTATAATATGTATGAATCTATTGACAAAAACATCATATTTCGTGTTTTCAGAGCGCTATCTGCAGCTATATGAAATTTGAGATAAGTCAAAATTACCACATTCTGAGCAGTTTCAAAGTATCGCGAATCTCATAAATCTATCCAATACAACATAATACGCATGAATCCGTCTTAAAATGCACTAAATTTTGCGTTTCCTGCAAGTTATCGGCGTTTTTTCTGAGTCTCGTTGAGAAATTTTTGACTCTGTAAATATGCTCAGTATTAAGATTTTGCTTCAAAAGTGCGTTATCTGGCAGAATCTAGCACCAAATACATCATATTTTGTGTTTTTAGAGTGCTATTTGCAGTTTTACAAACTTTGGAATAAGTCGAGATTCATGCTTCTCCGCCCAGATTTTCACAATCAAAAAGCTCATATTCCTATTCAGGACCTCATAATATGTATGAATTCATTGACAGAAACATCATATTTTGTGTTTTCAGAGCGCTATCTGCAGTTATATGAAGTTTGAAATAAGTCAAAATTACCACATTCTGAGCAGTTTCAAAATACCGCAAATCACATAGATCTATCCAATACAACATAATACGCATGGATCCGTCCTCAAATGCACTAAATTTTGCGTTTCCTGCAAGTTATCGGCGTTTTTCCTGAGTCTCGTTGAGTAATTTTTGACTCTGTAAATCTTCTCAGAAGCAAGATTTTGCTCCAAAAGTGCGTTATATGGCAGAATCTAGCACCAAATACATCATATTTCGTGTTTTTAGAGTGCCATTTGCAGTTTTACAAACTTTGCAATAAGTCGAGATCACGCTTTTCCGCGCAAATTTTCACAATCAAAAAGTTCATATTCCTATTCAAGACCTCATAATATATTATTATTATTATAAACTTTTTAAATCTCTTAATACCCTTTCGGGTGTCGAGATTGTTCTTGTTTCAATTATTTGATTACTATTCTATCTTGTTGATTATCTCTTTCCATTTTTTTCTGTCCCTTGCTAACTTCTTTGCTTCTTGGCCGCTAATGTTGTTTTTTGTTAATATCTCTGCTATATTATTTTCCCATGTCTGTTTTGGTCTTCCGCTTTTCTTCTTGTTTTGTATTCTTGCATTCCACACTGCTTTTGTTTGTTTATCTTCGGGCATTCTTAATAGGTGACTATACCACGCCAACTGTTTCTTTTCTATGACATTATGAATGCTCTCTATTTGTACTCTTCTTCTTATATCTTCATTCTTTATTTCATCCATTATCGTGACTCCTTCCACTCTTCTTAAATATTTCATTTCCGTCGCCTGTATTTTGCTTCTTATTCTCTTATTCATCAACCATGATTCACTACCATATATTAATATAGGCCTGTGCACTGTTTTGAATAGAGTCATTTTTGTCCTTTTCGTTATATGTTTATTTTTCAGTATTATTTTATTGATTGCATGAAAATTCCTATTTGCTTGCTGGATTCTCGTATTTATTTCCTGCTCTAAGCTTCCTTTATTATTTATTGCTGCCCCTAAGTATTTAAATGTTTCTACTTGCTCTATTTCTTTCTCATTCAGTATTATGTTTATCCTTACATTCTCTTTTGATATGACCATTACTTTCGTTTTTTCTACATTTATCTTCATATTATGTTTCCTTAGCTCTTCGTTCCATATTTCTAAATTACGTTTCATATCTTCTTCGCTCTTTGCCATCACTGCTAAGTCATCTGCGAACGCGCATTCTGATAATGAGATCCTTTTCAACTTGTAATGTCCAACCTCTACCTTTTTTATTTTATACTTAATATTCTTCATTATTTGGTCTAGAAATACAATAAATAGCAATGGGCTTAAAGCTCCACCTTGTCTTAATCCTTGGGATGTTTTAAACTCTTCTGATGTTGCGTTGCCGGTTCTTATGTAGTTGGATGTTGTTTCGTATATGCTTTTTATTGCTGTTAATAACTGTTCTCCTATTTTTCTTCCTCTCAATATATTCCACAACTTAGTCCTCGGTACTCGGTCGAACGCTTTTTCCAGGTCTATAAATGTGATATACAGTTTCTTGTCCGTTTTCATTGTATTTTCTATCAAGTTCCTTATAGTGAATATGTGGTCTTGTGTCGAATGTCCCCTCCTAAACCCACTTTGCGATTTCTCCATTGTTGTTTCTATCGCAGCTCTAAGCTTGTTTTCGAGTATTGCTTCGTAAATTTTCGCTGTTGTACATAAAAGTGATATGCCCCTATAATTCTCACAATTTTTACTGTCTCCTTTTTTATGTATGGGAAATATTACTGCTTTCTCCCAGTCTGAAGGTATTTTCCCTGTTTTCCAGATTATGTTTAATATAAGCAGCAATAATCTTTCTCCTTCTTCGCCCATATACTTCAATTGCTCGGCCTTCATACAGTCATGTCCCGGTGCTTTGCCATTCTCCAGTTTTTTGAGTACTCCAATTAACTCGGCTTCAGTTATCATCTCTGTGCTTTCATTTATACTTTCTGTTTGTGGGGACTCCTCACTCTCTGTTTCATTAGTACTTTCGTCACTTACTAGTAGGTCTTTAAAATGTTCTCTCCATCTTGTCATTATTTCACTATCCTCTGTCAATATATTTCCTTGTTTATCTTTCAGGCTTTTAATTGTTACTTTTTCTCTTTTACTTCTCTTTAAGGTTCTATAAAATAGTTTTTGGTTTTCGTTGAAATTTTGTTCTAGTGTCTTTCCAAATGATTCCCATGCTTTTACTTTAGCTTTTTTAACACTTTCTTCAACTAATCTCCTTTGTTTCTTGTACTCTTCGTAGTCACTATCGTTCCCTGTTTTCAAATATTTCTTCCATATCAGTTTCTTCTTCTTAATGTTGTCTTTAATTTCTTCATTCCACCAATTTGTTCGTTTCCTGTTGCTTTCGTCGCTGATTGTACCACAGGCTATTTTGGTTGCTTCTTTTATTATATTTTTGAAATAATTCCATATTTCTTCTACATTATTTGTTTCTTGTTGTGGTGTATTGCTTATTAATTCCTTTATGATATCTTGATAATTCTTTCTTGTCTGTTCGTCTTTCAGTTTGTCTACTTTTAGCTTTAATATTTTATTTTTATTTTTTGATGTTTCCTGTTTTTGCTGTACCTCTTTCTTCCCTACTTTTACTTTTGCTACCGTCAAGAAGTGATCACTTCCGATTTCACAACCTCTTAGCACTCTTACGTCATTTATTCTTTTCCTTTGGTTCTTGTTTGTTAAAATATAATCGATCAAGGATCTCTCGTTCCTACTCTTTACTTCTCTCGTGAATTTATGTATCTCCTTATGTTCGTAAAACGTATTTAAAATTTGTAGCTCGTTTATAAGGCAAAAATCTATAAGCCTATTGCCATTATTATTTTTGACTTTTTCTCCATGTGTCCCCATTATTTCTTCTAATCCCTCGTTTCGATTCCCTACTCTCGCGTTGAAGTCGCCCATTATGTATATTGGTTCTTTTAGTTTCTCATATTCTAATTGTAAAATATCCCAGAACTCATCTTTGTTTGCTTTGTTTTCATCTTCATTTGGTCCATACACTATCATTATATTTGCTATGAAGCTATCTTTCTCTTCCAATTTAACCGTCATTATCCTTTCGTTCACGCATTCCCATTCTTTCAGTGACTGTTCCAGTTCTCTATCAATTATACAACCAACTCCCGCTTTTGCTCTTACATTTTCTCCGACTCCGCTATATATTAATTTGTGTCCATTTCTCATCTTTCTTGTTCCGTTTCCTTTTTTTTTTTGTCTCTGTGATAGCTAATACCTTCACTTTTGCTTTCTCTAGTTCATCTATTAACTCTTCCTCTCTTCCATTTAGACTTTTAATGTTCCATGTTCCTATACTCATTATCCTGTTCAATTGCTGGTCCGTCTTCCTTGGTTCTTCCTTTAATGCCTTATTTTCTATCCGTTTTTTGAGGCCACTTCTTCCCATTTCAAAGTGACCCCATTCTCTCCCTTGTCCCAGATATACACTTCCCCATTTATTATTAATTTTTAGTATCCAATTTTCACGTTTTTCCCTTTGTCTTTTTCTGTTCTCGCTATACTTCTTATCACTTTTTGTATTTTCCTTTCATCCCAAGTCAGATCATTCTCAATGTAAATGTTGGTGCTTTTTAATTCATTCTTTGCTGCCATTACCTTGTATTTTTCTTCCCAGTTTGCCATTTCTGCTAATATGATCTCATTTCTTAGATTTATTATTTTTTTAACTTCTACTTTTATTTGCAGTTTTCCCTCTAGCAATTTTTTAACCTCTATTTCCGGTTCCTGAGCATTTTTTAATCCTTTAATTATTATATTGTTTTTCTTCTTCTGTTTCTCGTCCTTCTCTTGTTTATCCTCTAACGTTTCTATTCTAGCTATCAATTTTTCTTTTTCTTTACTCCACGCTTTTTCCTTTCTTTCCATTTCCGTTTTAAGCACTTTTATGTCTCGCTTTATTTCTTCCATATTTTTATCCATTTTTGTCATCATTTTTTCCATCATTTCCTTAAGTTCGTCCATATTTCCTATATCTTTTTTGTTTTCTTCCGTTTTATCACTGTTCTCGTATTTATTCTCTGCTTCTTCTTCTTTCCTTCTCTGTTCTGGAGATCTCAAAACTTTTTTACTCTGGTGAAATATTTCTTCATATACTGAATCTTCCTCTCTTTTTTGTCTTTTATGCATATCCTATATTCACTTATAATTAAATTCACTTCAAATTATATTCACTTTGATTTATTTAGAAAAGATTTATAGCACTTTATTTAAGTACGCCACCGAATTTGTTTATGACAATCAATTAGCACTACGATGCACTGAGCACCAAGCACGATAGCTCTAGCAGCCAAGGTCGAATCCCAATCTTTCACTATTATTATTAAAGTTTAAATGTGCACTTGTATTTTTATGAACAAATTTCACTTCACTTCAAACACAGTTCATTCGTCCCTACACTTGGTATAAATTTGCGTTTTTTACAATAGCGATAAGTCCCGAAAAACGAGGTGATTATCGGCCACCTAAAAAAACACGTCTTACTCACAACACGTCAACACTACATCTCCCTCATAATATAAAATAAAATTTTTGTTGATAGATTCTCATAATATAAATGAATCTATTAACAAAAATATCATATTCCGTGTTTTCAAAGCGCTATCTGCAGTTATATGAAGTTTGTAATATGTCAGAATTACTTCATTCTGAGCAGTTTCAAAGTATCGCAAATCACATATGTCTATCCAATACAGCATAATACGCATGAATCCGTCCTCAATTGCACAAAATTCTGCGTTTCCAGCAGGTTATAGGCGTTTCTCCTGAGTCTCGTTGAGAAAATTTTGACTCTATAAATCTGCTCAAAAGGAAGATTTTGCTTCAAATGTGCGTTATATGGCACAATCTAGCACCAAATACATCATATTTTGTGTTTTTAGAGTGCTATTTGCAGTTTTACAAACTTTGGAATGAGTCGAAATTCATGCTTCTCCGCCCAGATTTTCACAATCAAAAAGTTCATATTCCTATTCAGGACCTTATAATATGTATGAATTCATTGACAGAAACATCATATCTTGTGTTTTCAGAGCGCTATCTGCAGTTATATGAAGTTTGAAATAAGTCAAAATTACCACATTCTGAGCAGTTTCAAAGTATCGCAAATCACATAAGTCTATTCAATACAACATAATACGCATGAATCCGTCCTCAAATGCACAAAATTTTGCGTTTCCAGCAGGTTATCGGCGTTTCTCCTGAGTCTCGTTGAGAAATTTTTGACTCTATAAATCAGCTCAGAAGCAAGATTTTCTTCAAATGTGCGTTATATGGCAGAATCTAGCACTAAATACATCATATTTCGTGTTTTTAGAGTGCTATTTGCAGTTTTACAAACTTTGGAATAATTCGAAATTCACGCTTCTCCGCGCAGATTCTCACAATCAAAAAGTTCATATTCCTATTCGGGACCTCATAATATGTATGAATTCATTGACAGGAACATCATATTTTGTGTTTTCAGAGCGCTTTCTGCAGTTATATGAAGTTTGAAATAAGTCAAAATTATCACATTCTGAGCAGTTTCAAAGTATCGCAAATCACATAGATCTATCCAATACAACATAAAACGCATGGATATGTACTCGAATGCACTAAATTTTGCGTTTCCAGCAAGTTATCGGCGTTATTTCTGAGTCTCGATGAGAAAATTTTGACTCTGTAAATCTGCTCAGAAGCAAGAATTTGCTCCAAAAGTGCGTTATCTGGCAGAATCTAGCACCAAATACATCATATTTCGTGTTTTTAGAGTGCTATTTGCTGTTTTATAAACTCTGGAATGAGTCGGAATCACGCTGTTCCGCGCAGATTTTCACAATCAAAAATTTCATATTCCTATTCAGGACCTCATAATATAAATGAATCTATTAACAAAAATAACATATTCCGTGTTTTCAGAGCGCTATCTGCAGTTATATGAAGTTGACAATAAGTTAAAATTACCACATTCGGAGCAGTTTCAAAGTATCGCAAATCACATAAGTCTATCCAATACAACATAATACGCATGAATCCGTCCTCAAATGCACAAAATTCTGCGTTTCCAGCAGGTTATCGGCGTTTTCCCTGAGTCTCGTTGAGAAATTTTTGACTCTATAAATCTGCTCAGAAGCAAGATTTTAAGATTTCGCTCCAAATGTGCGTTATATGGCAGAATCTAGCACCAAATACATCATATTTCGTGTTTTTAGAGTGCTATTTGCAGTTTAACAAACTTTGGAATAAGTCGAAATTCACGCTTTCCCGCGCAGATTCTCACAATCGAAAAGTTCATATTTCTATTCAGGATCTCATAATATGTATGAATTCATTGACAAAAACATCATATTTTGTGTTTTCAGAGCGCTATCTGCAGTTATATGAAGTTTGAAATAAGTCAGAATTACCACATTCTGAGCAGTTTCAAAGTATCGCAAATCACATAGATCTATCCAATACAACATAATACGCATTAATCCGTCCTAAGATGCACAAAATTTTGCGTTTCCAGCAAGTTATCGGCGTTTTTCCTGAGTCTCATTGAGAAATTTTTGACTCTATAAATCTGCTCAGAAGCAAGATTTTGCTTCAAATGTGCGTTATATGGCAGAATCTTGCACCAAATACATCATATTTCGTGTTTTTAGAGTGCTATTTACAGCTTTACAAACTTTGGGTTTAAGTCGAAATCACGCTTCGCTGCGAAATTTTTCTCAACCAAAAAGTTCATATTCCTATTCAGGACCTCATAATATGTATGAATCTATTAACAAAAACATCATATTTCGTGTTTTCAGAGTGCTATCTGCAGTTATATGAAGTTTGAAATAAGTCAAAATTACCACATTCTGAGCAGTTTCAAAGTATCGCAAATCACAAATAATCTTTCCAATACAACATAATACGCATGAATCCGTCCTCAAATGCACAAAATTTCGCGTTTCGAGCAGGTTATCGGCGTTTTTCCTGAGTCTCGTTGAGAAATTTTTGACTCTATAAATCTGCTCAGAAGTAAGATTTTGCTTCCAATGTGCGTTATATGGCAGAATCTAGCACCAAATACATCATATTTCGTGTTTTTAGAGTGCTATTTGCAGTTTTACAAACTTTGGAATAAGTCGAAATCACGCTTTTCCGCGCAAATTTTCACAATCAAAAAGTTCATATTCCTATTCAGGACCTCATAATATGTATAAATTCATTGACAAAAGCATCATATTTTGTGTTTTCAGAGCGCTATCTGCAGTTATAAGAAGTTTGAAATAAGTCAAAATTACCACATTCTGAGCAGTTTCAAAGTATCGCAAATCTCATAAATCTATCCAATACAACATAATACGCATGAATCCGTCCTCAAATGCACCAAATTTTGCGATTCCAGCAGGTTATCGGCGTTTTTCCTGAGTCTCGTTGAGAAATTTTTGACCATATAAATCTGCTCAAAAGCAAGATTTTGCTTCAAATGTGTGTTATATGGCAGAATCTAGCACCAAATACATCATATTTCGTGTTTTTAGAGTGCTATTTGCAGTTTAACAAACTTTGGAATAAGTCGACATTCACGCTTTTCCGCGCAGATTTTCACAATCAAAAAGTTCATATTCCAATTCAGGAACTCATAATATGTATAAATTCGTTGACAAAAACATCATATTTTGTGTTTTCAGAGCGCTATCTGCAGTTATATGAAGTTTGAAATAAGTCAAAATTACCACATTCTGAGCAGTTCCAAAGTATCGCAAATCACATAAATCTATCCAATACAACAAAAAACGCATGAATCCGTCCTCAAATGCACTAAATTTTGCGTTTCCTGCAAGTTATCGGCATTTTTTCTGAGTCTCGTTGAGAAATTTTTGACTCTATAAATCTGCTCAAAAGGAAGATTTTGCTTTAAATGTGCGTTATATGGCACAATCTAGCACCAAATACATCATATTTTGTGTTTTTAGAGTGCTATTTGCAGTTTTACAAACTTTGGAATGAGTCGAAATTCATGCTTCTTCGCCCAGATTTTCACAATCAAAAAGTTCATATTCCTATTCAGGACCTCATAATATGTATGAATTCATTGACAAAAACATCATATTTTGTGTTTTCAGAGCGCTATCTGCAGTTATATGAAGTTTGAAATAAGTCAAAATTACCACATTCTGAGCAGTTTCAAAGTATCGCAAATCACATAAATCTATCCAATACAACATGATACGCATGAATCAGTCCTCAAATGCACAAAATTCTGCGTCTCCAACAAGTTATCGGCGCTTTTTCTGAGTTTGTTGAGAAATTTTTGACTCTGTAAATCTGCTCAGAAGCAAGATTTTGCTTCAAAAGTGTGTTATATGGCTGAATCTAGCACCAAATACATCATATTTTGTGTTTTTAGAGTGCTATTTGCTGTTTTACAAACTCTGGAATAAGTCGAAATCACGCTTCTTCGCGCAGATTTTCACAATCAAATAGTTCATATTCCTATTCAGGACCTCATAATATAAATGAATCTATTAACAAAAATATCATATTCCGTGTTTTCAGAGCGCTGACTGCAGTTTCATGAAGTTTGGAATAAGTCAAAATCACCACATTCTGAGCAATTTCAAAGTATCGCAAATCACATAAGTCTATTCAATACAACATAATACGCATGGATCCGTCCTCAAATGCACAAAATTTTGCGTTTCCAGCAGGTTATAGGCGTTTTTCCTGAGTCTCGTTGAGAAATTTTTGACTCTATAAATCAGCTCAGAAGCAAGATTTTCTTCAAATGTGCGTTATCTGGCAGAATCTAGCACCAAATACTTCATATTTTGTGTTTTTAGAGTGCTATTTGCAGTTTTACAAACTTTGGAATAAGTCGAAATTCACGCTTCTCCGCGCAGATTCTCACAATCAAAAAGTTCATATTCCTATTCGGGACCTCATGATATGTATGAATTCATTGACAGGAACATCATATTTTGTGTTTTCAGAGCGCTTTCTGCAGTTATATGAAGTTTGAAATAAGTCAAAATTATCACATTCTGAGCAGTTTCAAAGTATCGCAAATCACATAGATCTATCCAATACAACATAAAACGCATGGATCCGTCCTCGAATGCACTAAATTTTGCGTTTCCAGCAAGTTATCGGCGTTTTTTCTGAGTCTCGATGAGAAATTTTTGACTCTGTAAATCTGCTCAGAAGCAAGAATTTGCTTCAAAAGTGCGTTATCTGGCAGAATCTAGCACCAAATACATCATATTTCGTGTTTTTAGAGTGCTATTTGCCGTTTTACAAACTTTGGAATAAGTCGAAATTCACGCTTTCCCGCGCAGATTCTCACAATCAAAAAGTTCATATTCCTATTTAGGATCTCATAATATGTATGAAATCATTGACAGAAATATCATATTTTGTGTTTTCAGAGCGCTATCTGCAGTTATATGAAGTTTGAAATAAGTCAAAATTACCACATTCTTAGCAGTTTCAAAGTATCGCAAATCACATAAATCTGTCTAATGCAACATAATACGCATAAATCCGTCCTCAAATGCACAAAATTTTGCGCTTCCAGCAAGTTATCGGCGTTTTTTCTGGGTCTCGTTGAGAAATTTTTGACCCTGTAAATCTGCTCAGAAGCAAGATTTTGCTTCAAATGTGCGTTATCTGGCAGACTCTAGCACCAAATACATCATATTTCGTATTTTCAGAGTGCTATTTGCAGTTTCACAATCTTTGGATTAAGTCGAAATCACGCTTTTCCGCGCAGATTTTCACAATCAAAAAGTTCATATTCCTATTCAGGACCTCATAATTTGTATGAATCCATTAACAGAAACATCATATTTTGTGTTTTCAGAGCGCTATCTTCAGTTATATGAAGTTTGAAATAAGTCAAAATTACCACATTCTGAGCAGTTTCAAAGTATCGCAAATCACATAAATCTATCCAATACAACATGATACGCATAAATCAGTCCTCAAATGCACTAAATTTTGCGTTTCCAGCAAGCTATCGGCGCTTTTTCTGAGTCTCGTTGAGGAATTTTTGACTCTGTAAATCTGCTCAGAAGCAAGATTTTGCTTCAAAAGTGCGTTATATTGCTGAATCTAGCACCAAATACATCATATTTTGTGTTTTTAGAGTGCTATTTGCTGTTCTGCAAACTCTGGAATAAGTCGAAATTACGCTTTTCCGCGCAGATTTTTACAATCAAAAAGTTCATATTCCTATTCAGGACCTCATAATATAAATGAATCTATTAACAAAAATATCATATTTCGTGTTTTCAGAGCGCTATCTGCAGTTATATGAAGTTTGAAATGAGTCAAAATTACCACATTCTGAGCAGTCTCAAAGTATCGCAAATCACATTTGTCTATCCAATACAACATAATACGCATGAATCCGTCCTCAAATGCACAAAATTTTGCGTTTCCAGCAGGTTATCGGCGTTTTTCCTGAGTCTCGTCGAGGAATTTTTGACTCTATAAAACAGCTCAGAAGCAAGATTTTGCTTCAAATGTGCGTTATATGGCAGAATCTAGCACCAAATACATCATATTTCGTGTTTTTAGAGTGCTATTTGCAGTTTCACAAACTTTGGAATAAGTCGAAATCACGCTTTTCCGCGCAAATTTTCACAATCAAAAAGTCCATATTCCTATTCAGGACCTTATAATATGTATGAATCTATTGACAAAAACATTATATCTTGTGTTTTTAAAGCGCTATCTGCAGTTATATGAAGTTTGAAATAAGTCAAAATTACCACATTCTGAGCAGTTTCAAAGTATCGCAAATCACATAAATCTATCAAATACAACATATTACGCATGAATCCGTCCTCAAATGCACAATATTTTGCGTTTCCAGCAAGTTATCGGCATTTTTTTTGAGTCTCGTTGAGAAATTTTTGACTCTGTAAATCTGCTCAGAAGCAAGATTTTGCTTCAAATGTGCGTCATCTGGCAGACTCTAGCACCAAATACATCATATTTCGTGTTTTTAGAGTGCCATTTGCAGTTTCACAATCTTTGGAATAAGTCGAAATCACGCTTTTCGGCGCAGATTTTCACAATCAAAAAGTTTATATTCCTATTCAGGACCTCATAATATGTATGAATCTATTAACAAAAACATCATATTTTGTGTTTTCAGAGCGCTATCTTCAGTTATATGAAGTTTGAAATAAGTCAAAATTACCACATTCTGAGCAGTTTCAAAGTATCGCAAATCACATAAATCTATCCAATACAACATAATACGCATGAACCAGTCCTCAAATGCACAAAATTTTGCGTTTCCAGCAAGTTATCGGCGCTTTTTCTGAGTCTCGTTGAGAAATTTTTGACTCTGTAAATCTGCTCAGAAGCAAGATTTTGCTTCAAAAGTGCGTTATATGGCAGGATCTAGCACCAAACTACATCATATATCGTGTTTTTGAAGTGCTATTTGCAGTTTTACAAACTTTGAAATAAGTCAAAATCATGCTTTTCCGCGCAGATTTTCACAATCAAAAGGTTCATATTCCTATTCAGGACCTCATAATATGTATGAATATATTGACAAAAACATCATATTTCGTGTTTTTCGAGCGCTATGTGCAGTTATATGAAGTTTGAAATAAGTCAAAATTACCACATTCTGAGCAGTTTCAGAGTATCGCAAGTCACATAAATCTATCCAATACAACATAATACGCATGAATCCGTCCTCAAATGCACAAGATTTTGCGTTTCCAGCAAGTTATCGGCGTTTTTTCTGAGTCTCATTGAGAAATTTCCGACTCTGTAAATCTGCTCAGAAGCAAGTTTTTGCTTCAAAAGTGCGTTATATGGCAGAATCTAGCACCAAAATACATCATACTACGTGTTTTTGGAGTGCTATCTGCGGTTTTACAAACTTTGGAATAAGTCGAAATCACGCTTTTCCGCGCGAATTTTCACAATCAAAAAGTTCATATTCCTATCCGAGACCTTATAATATGTATGAATCTATCGACAGAAACATCATATTTTGTGTTTTCAGAGCTTGAAATAAGTCAAAATTACCACATTCAGAGCAGTTTCGAAGGATCGCAAATCACATAAATCTATCCAATACAACATAATACGCATCAATCCGTCCTCAAATGCACAAAATTTTGCGTTTCCAGCAAGTTATCGGCGTTTTTCCTGAGTCTCGTTGAGAAATTTTTGACTCTATAAATCTGCTCAGAAGGAAGATTTTGCTTCAAGTGTGCGTTATATGGCAGAATCTAGCACCAAATACATCATAATTTGTGTTTTCAGAGTGCTATTTGCAGTTTTACAAACTTTGGAATAAGTCGAAATCACGCTTTTCCGCGCAGATTTTCGCAATCAAAAAGTTAATATTCCTATTCAGGACCTTATAATATGTATGAATCTATTGACAAAAACATCATATTTCGTGTTTTCCGAGCGCTATCTGCAGTTATATGAAGTTTGAAATAAGTCACAATACCACATTCTGAGCAGTTTCAAAGTATCGCAAATCACATAAATCTATCCAATACAACATAGTTCGCATGATTCAGTTCTCAAAAACACAAAATTTTGCGTTTCCAGCAAGTTATCGGCGCATTTCTGAGTCTCGTTGAGAAATTTTTGACTCTGTAAATCTGCTCAAAAGCAAGATTTCGCTTCAAAGTGCGTTATATGGCAGAATCTAGCACCAAATACATCATATTTCGTGTTTTTAGAGTGCTATTTGCAGTTTTACAAACTTTGGAATAAGTCGAAATCACAATTTTCCGCGCAAATTTTCACAATCAAAAAGTTCATATTCCTATTCAGGACCTCATAATATGTGTGAATCTATTACCAAAAACATCATATTCTGTGTTTCAGAGCGCTATCTTCAGTTATATGAAGTTTGAAATAAGTCAAAATTACCACATTCTGAGCAGTTTCAAAGTATCGCAAATCACATAAATCTATCCAATACAACATAATACGCATGAATCAGTCCTCAAATGCACAAAATTTTGCGTTTCCAGCAAGTTATCGGCGCTTTTTCTGAGTCTCGTTGAGAAATTTTTGACTCTGTAAATCTGCTCAGAAGCAAGATTTTGCTTCAAATGTGCGTTATCTGGCAGACTCTAGCACCAAATACATCATATTTCGTGTTTTTGAAGTGCCATTTGCAGTTTCACAATCTTTGGAATAAGTCGAAATCACGCTTTTTCGCGCAGATTTTCACAATCAAAAAGTTCATATTC
>CAXDIG010000327.1:0-82520 GCA_963989225.1 Dromius quadrimaculatus | reverse complement strand
TGGAAACGCAGAATTTTGTGCGATTGAGGACGGATTCATGCGTATTATGCTGTATTGGATAGACATATGTGATTTGTGATACTTTAAAACTGCTCAGAATGTGGTAATTTTGACTTATTTCAAACTTCATATAACTGCAGATAGCGCTTTGAAAACACGGAATATGATATTTTTCTTAATAGATTCATTTATATTATGAGGTCTTGAATAGGAATATGAACTTTTTGATTGTGAAAATCTGCGCGGGAAAGCGTGATCTCGACTTATTCCAAAGTTTGTAAAACTGCAAATGGCACTCTAAAAACACGAAATATGATGTATTTGGTGCTAGATTCTGCCATATAACGCACTTTTGGAGCAAAATCTTGCTTCTGAGCAGATTTACAGAGTCAAAAATTGCTCAACGAGACTCAGAAAAAACGCCGATAACTTGCAGGAAACGCAAAATTTAGTGCATTTGAGGACGGATCCATGCGTATTATGTTGTATTGGATAGATCTATGTGATTTGCGATATTTTGAAACTGCTCAGAATGTGGTAATTTTGACTTATTTCAAACTTCATATAACTGCAGATAGCGCTCTGTGAACACAAAATATGATGTTTTTGTCAATGAATTTATACATATTATGAGTTTCTGAATTGGAATATGAACTTTTTGATTGTGAAAATCTGCGCGGAAAAGCGTGAATGTCGACTCATTCCAAAGTTTGTTAAACTGCAAATAGCACTCTAAAAACACAGAATATGATGTAGTTGGTGCTAGATTCTGCCATATAACACACATTTGAGGCAAAATCTGGCTTTTGAGCAGATTTATATGGTCAAAAATTTCTCAACGAGACTCAGGAAAAACGCCGATAACCTGCTGGAATCGCAAATTTTGTGCATTTGAGAACGGATTCATGCGTATTATGTTGTATTTGATAGATTTATGAGATTTGCGATACTTTGAAACTGCTCAGAATGTGGTAATTTTGACTTATTTCAAACTTCATATAACTGCAGATAGCGCTCTGAAAACACGAAATATGATGTTTTTGTCAATGAATTTAAACATATTATGAGGTCCTGAATAGGAATATGAACTTTTTGATTGTGGAAATTTGCGCGGAAGAGCGTGATTTCGACTTATTCCAAAGTTTGTAAAGCTGCAAATGGCACTCTAAAAACACAAAATATGATGTATTTGGTGCTAGATTCAGCCATATAACGCACTTTTGAAGCAAAATCTTGCTTTTGAGCAGATTTACAGTGTCAAAAATTTCACAACGAGACTCACAAAAAGCGCCGATAACTTGCTGGAAACGCAGAATTTTGTGCATTCGATGACTGATTCATGCGTATCATGTTGTATTGGATAGATTTATGTGATTTGCGATACTTTGAAACTGCTCAGAATGTGGTAATTTTGACTCATTTCAAACTTCATATAACTAAAGATAGCGCTCTGAAAACACCAAATATGATGTTTTTGTTGATAGATTCATACATATAATGAGGTCCTGAATAGGAATATGAACTTTTTGATTGTGAAAATCTGCGCGGAAAAGCGTGATTTCGACTTATTCCAAAGATTGTAGAACTGCAATAGCACTCTAAAAACACGGAATATGATGTATTTGGTGCTAGATTCGGCCAGATAACGCACTTTTGAAGCAGAATCTTGATTCTGAGCAGATTTACAAAGTCAAAAATTTCTCAACGAGACTCAGAAAAAACGCCGATAACTTGCTGGGAACGCAAAATTTAGTGCATTTGAGGACGGGGTCATGCCTTTTTTGTTGTATTGGATAGATTTATGTGATTTGCGATACTTTGAAAATGCTCAGAATGTGGTAATTTTGACTTATTTCAAACTTCATATAACTGCAGATAGCGCTCTGAGAACACGAGATATGATGTTTTTGTCAATAGATTCATACATATTATGAGGTCCTGAAAAGGAATATTAACTTTTTGATTGTGAAAATTTGCGCGGAAAAGCGTGATTTTTACCTATTCCAAAGTTTGTAAAACTGCAAATAGCACTCTAAAAACACGAAATATGATGTATTTGGTGCTAGATTCCGCCTTATAACGCACTTTTGAAGCAAAATCTTGCTTCTGAGCAGATTTACAGTCAAAAATTTCTCAACGAGACTCAGGAAAAACGCCGATAAGTTGCTGGAAACGCAGAATTTTGTGCATCTGAGGACGGATTCATGCGTATTATGTTGTATTGTATAGATTTATGTGATTTGCGATACTTTGAAACTGCTTAGAATGTGGTAATTTTGACTTATTTCAAACTTCATATAACTGCAGATAGCGCTCTGAAAACACGGAATATGATGTTTTTGTCTATAGATTCATACATATTATGAGGTCCTGAATAGGAATATGAACTTTTTGATTGTGAAAATCTGCGCGGAAAAGCGTGATTTCGACTTATTCCAAAGTTTGTGAAACTGCAAATAGCACTCTAAAAACACGAAATATGATGTATTTGGTGCTAGATTCTGCCATATAACGCACTTTTAAAGCAAAATCTTGCTTCTGAGCAGATTTACAGTCAGAAATTTCTCAACGAGACTCAGAAAAAACGCCGATAACTCCTGGAAACGCAAAATTTTGTGCATTCGAGGACGGATTCATGCATATTATGTTGTATTGGATAGATTTATGTGATTTGCGATACTTTGAAACTGCTCAGAATGTGGTAATTTTGACTTATTTCAAACTTCATATAGCTGCAGATAGCGCTCTGAAAACAAGAAAAATGATGTTTTTGTCAATAGATTTATACATATTATGAGGTTTCGAATGGAAATATGAACTTTTTGATTGTGAAAATCTGCGCGGAAAAGCGTGATCTCGACTTATTCCAGAGTTTGTAGAACTGCAAATGGCACTCTAAAAACACGGAATATGATGTCTTTGGTGCTAGATTCTGCCATATAACGCACTTTTAAAGCAAAATCTTGCTTCTGAGCAGATTTACAGTCAAAAATTTCTCAACGAGACTCAGGAAAAACGCCGATAAGTTGCTGGAAACGCAAAATTTTGTGCATCTGAGGACGGATTCATGCGTATTCTGTTGTATTGGATAGATTTATGTGATTTGCGATACTTTGAAACTGCTTAGAATGTGGTAATTTTGACTTATTTCAAACTTCATATAACTGCAGATAGCGCTCTGAAAACACGGAATATGATGTTTTTGTCTATAGATTCATACATATTATGAGGTCCTGAATAGGAATATGAACTTTTTGATTGTGAAAATCTGCGCGGAAAAGCGTGATTTCGACTTATTCCAAAGTTTGTGAAACTGCAAATAGCACTCTAAAAACACGAAATATGATGTATTTGGAGCTAGATTTTGCCATATAACGCATTTTTAAAGCAAAATCTTGCTTCCGAGCAGATTTACAGAGTCAAAAATTTCTCAACGAGACTCAGTAAAAACGCCGATAACTTGCTGGAAACGCAAAATTTTGTGCATTTGGAGACGGATTCATGCGTATAATGTTGTATAGGATAGCTTTATGTGATTTGCGATACTTTGAAACTGCTCAGAATGTGCTAATTTTGACTTATTTCAATTTTCACATAACTGCAGATAGCGCTCTGAAAACACGAAATATGATGTTTTTGTTAATAGATTCATACATATTATAAGGTCCTGGATAGGAACATGAACTTTTTGATTGTGAAAATCTGCGCGGAAAAGCGTGATTTCGACTTAATCCAAAGTTTGTAAAACTGCGAATGGCACTCAAAAAACACGAAGTATGATGTATTTGGTACTAGATTCTGCCATATAACGCACTTTTGAAGCAAAATCTTGCTTCTGAGCAGATTGACAGTCAAAAATTTCTCAACGAGAGTCACAAAAAACGCCGATAACTTGCTGATAACGCAAAATTTTGAGCATTTGAAGACGGATTGATGCGTATTATATTGTATTGGATAGATTTATGTGATTTGCGATACTTTGAAACTGCTCAGAATGTGGTAATTTTGACTTATTCCAAACTTCACATAACTGCAGATAGCGCTTTGAGAACACGAAATATGATGTTTTTGTTAATAGATTCATACATATTATAAGGTCCTGAATAGGAATATGAACTTTTTGATTGTGGAAAACTGCGCGGAGAAGCGTGATTCCGACTTATTCCAGAGTTTGTAAAACTGCAAATAGCACTCTAAAAACACGAAATATGATGTATTTGGTGCTAGATTCTCCCATATAACGCACTTTTGAAGTAAAATTTTGCTTCTGAGCAGATTTACAGAGTCAAAAATTTCTCAACGAGACTCAGAAAAAAACGCCAATAACTTGCTGGAAACGCAAAATTTTGTGCATTCAAGGACGGATTCATGCGTATTATGTTGTATTGGATACATTTATGTGATTTGCGATACTTTGAAACTGCTCAGAATGTGGTAATTTTGACTTATTTCAAACTTCATATAACCGCAGATAGCGCTCTGAAAACACGAAATATGATGTTTCTGTCAATGGATTCATACATATTATGAGGTCCTGAATAGGAATATCAACTTTTTGATTGTGAAAATCCGCTTGGAAAAGCGTGATTTCGACTAATTCCAAAGTTTGTAAAACTGCAAATAGCACTCTTAAAACACGAAATATGATGTATTTGATGCTTGATTCTGCCAGATAACGCACTTTCGAAGCAAAATCTTGCTTCTGAGCAGATTTACAGTCAAAAATTTCTCAACGAGACTCAGGAAAAACGTCGATAAGTTGCTGGAAACGCAGAATTTTGTGCATTTGAGGACGGATTAATGCGTATTATGTTGTATTGGATAGATTTATGTGATTTGCGATACTTTGAAACTGCTCAGAATGTGGTAATTTTGACTTATTCCAAACTTCATATAACTGCAGATAGCGCTCTGAAAACACGAAATATGATGTTTTTGTTAATTGATTCATTCATATTATGAGGTCCCGAATAGGAATATGAACTTTTTGATTTTAAAAATCTGCGCGGAAAAGCGAGATTTCGACTCATTCCAAAGTATGTAAAACTGCGAATGGCACTCAAAAAACACGAAATATGATGTATTTGGTGCTAGATTCTGCCATATAACGCACTCTTGAAGCAAAATCTTGCTTCTGAGCAGATTTACAGTCAAAAATTTCTCAACAAGACTCAGGAGAAACGCTGATGAGTTGCTGGAAACACAGAATTTAGTGCATCTGAGGACGGATTCATGCGTATTATGTTGTATTGGATAGATTTATGTGATTTGCGATACTTTGAAACTGCTCAGAATGTGGTAATTTTGACTTATTTCAAACTTCATATAACTGCAGATAGCGCTCTGAAAACACAAAATATGATGTTTGTTTTTGTCAAAAGATTTCTTCATACATAATATAAGGTCCTGAATAGGAATATGAACTTTTTGATTGTGGAAATCTGCGCGGAGGAGCGTGATTTCGACTCATTCCAAAGTTTGTGAAGCTGCAAATAGCACTCTGTAAACACGAAATATGATGTATTTGATGCTAGATTCTGCTATATAACGCACTTTTGAAGCAAAATCTTGCTTCTGAGCAGATTTAGAGTCAAAAATTTCTCAACGAGACTCAGAAGAAACGCCGATAACTTGCCAGAAACGCAAAATTTTGTGTATTTGAGTACTGATTCATGCGTATTATGTTGTATTGGATAGATTCATGTGATTTGCGATACTTTGAAACTGCTCAGAATGTAGTGATTTTGACTTATCTCAAACTTCATATAACTGCAGATAGCGCTCTGAAAATACGGAATATGATGTTTTTGTCAAAAGATTCATACATATTATGAGGTCCTGAATAGGAATATGAACTTTTTGATTGTGAAAATCTGCGCGGAAAAGCGTGATTCCGGCTTATTCCAAAGTTTGTAAAACTGCAAGTAGCACTCTAAAAACATGAAATATGATGTATTTGGTGCTAGATTCTGCCATATATCGCACTTTTGAAGCAAAATCTTGCTTCTAAGCAGATTAACACAGTCAAAAATTTCTCAACGAGACTCAGAAAAAACGCCGATAATTTGCTGGAAACGCAAAATTTTGTGCATTTGAGGACGGATTCATGCGTATTATGTTGTATTGGATAGATTTATGTGATTTGCGGTACTTTGAAACTGCTCAGAATGTGGTAATTTTGACTTATTTCAAACTTCATATAACTGCAGATAGCGCTCTGAAAACACGAAATATGATGTTTTTGTCAATAGATTCATACATATTATGAGGTCCTGAATAGGAATATGAATTTTTTGAAAGTGAAAATTTGGGCGGAAAAGCGTGATTCCGGCTTATTCCAAAGTTTGTAAAACTGCAAGTAGCACTCTAAAAACATGAATTATGATGTATTTGGTGCTAGATTCTGCCATATAACGCACTTTTGAAACAAAATCTTGCTTCTAAGCAGATGACCATTGTCAAAAATTTCTCAACGAGACTCAGAAAAAACGCCGATAACTTGCTGGAAACGCAAAATTTTGTGCATTTGAGGACGGATTCATGCGTATTATGTTGTATTGGATAGATTCATGTGATTTGCGATACTTTGAAACTGCTCAGAATGTGGTAATTTTGACTTATTTCAAACTTCATATAACTGCAGATAGCGCTCTGAAAACACGAAATATGATGTTTGTTTTTGTCAAAAGATTTATTCATACATATTATGAGGTCCTGAATAGGAATATGAACTTTTTGATTGTGAAAATCTGCGCGGAGAAGCGTGATTACGACTAATTCCAAAGTCTGTAAAACTGCAAATAGCACTCTAAAAACACGAAATATGATGTATTTGGTGCTAGATTCTGCCATATAACGCACTTTTGAAGCAAAATCTCACTTCTGAGCAGATTTACAGAGTCAAAAATTTCTTAACGAGACTTAGAAGAAACGCCGATAACTTGCCGGAAACGCAAAATTTTGTGCATTTGAAGACGGATTCATGCGTATTATGTTGTATTGGATAGATTTATGTGATATGCGATACTTTGAAACTGCTCAGAATGTAGTGATTTTGACTTATTTCAAACTTCATATAACTGCAGAAAGCGCTCTGAAAACACGAAATATGATGTTTTTGTCAATAGATTCATACATATTATGAGGTCCTGAATAGGAATATGAATTTTTTGATTGTGAAAATTCGCGCGGGAAAGCGTGATTCCGGCTTATTCCAAAGTTTGTAAAACTACAAGTAGCACTCTAAAAACATGAAATATGATGTATTTGGTGCTAGATTCTGTCATATAACGCACTCTTGAATAAAATTTTGCTTCTAAGCAGATGACCAGGGTCAAAAATTTCTCAACGAGACCCAGAAAAAACGCCGATAACTTGCTGGAAACGCAAAATTTTGTGCATTTGAGGACGGATTCATGCGTATTAAGTTGTATTGGATAGATTTATGTGATTTGCGATACTTTGAAACTGCTCAGAATGTGGTAATTTTGACTTATTTCAAACTTCTTATAACTGCAGATAGCGCTCTGAAAACACGAAATAAGATGTTTTAGTCAATAGATTCATACATATTATGAGGTCCCGAATAGGAATATGAACTTTTTGATTGTGAAAATCTGCGCGGAATAGCGTGATTTCAACTTATTCCAAAGTTTGTAAAACCGCAAATAGCACTCTGAAAACACGAAATATGATGTATTTGGTGCTAGATTCTGCCATATAACGCACTTTTAAAGCAAAATCTTTCCTCTGAGCAGATTCACAGAGTCAAAAATTTCTTAACGAGACTCAGAAAAAACGCCGATAACTTGCTGGAAACGCAGAATTTTGTGCATTTGAGGACGGATTCATGCGTATTTTGTTGTATTGGATAGATTTATGTGATTTGCGATACTTTGAAACTGCTCAGAATGTGGTAATTCTGACTTATTTCAAACTCCATATAACTGCAGATAGCGCTCGGAAAACACGAAATATGATGTTTTTGTCAATAGATTCATACATATTATGAGGTCCTGAATAGGAATATGAACTTTTTGATTGTGAAAATCGGCGCGGAAAAGCGTGATTTTGACTTATTCCAAAGTTTGTAAAACTGCAAATAGCACTCTGAAAACACAAAGTATGATGTATTTGGTGATAGATTCTGCCATATAACGCACATTTGAAGCAGAATCTTCCTTCTGAGCAGGTTTATAGAGTCAGAAATTTCTCAACGAGACTCAGGAAAAACGCCAAAAACTTCCTGGAAACGCAAAATTTTGTGCATTTGAGGACGGATTGATGCGTATTATGTTGTATTTGATAGATTTATGTGATTTGCGATACTTTGGAACTGCTCTGAATGTGGTAAATTTGGCTTATTTCAAGCTCTGAAAACACAAAATATGATGTTTTTGTCAATAGATTCATACATATTATAAGGTCTCGGATAGGAATATGAACTTCTTGATTGTAAAAATCCGCGCGGAAAAGCGTGATTTCGACTTATTCCAAAGTTTGTAAAACCACAAATAGCACTCTAAAAACACAAAATATGATGTATTTGGTGCTAGATTCTGCCATATATCGCACTTTTGAAGCAAAAACTTGCCTCTGAGCAGATTTATAGAGTCAAAAATTTCTCAATGAGACTCAGAAAAAACGCCGATAACTTGCTGGGAACGCAAAATTTGGTGCATTTGAGGACGGATTCATGCGTATTATGTTGTATTGGATAGATTTATGTGACTTGCGATACTTTGGAACTGCCCAGAATGTGGTAATTTTGACTTATTTCAAACTCCATATAACTGCAGATAGCGCTCGGAAAACACGAAATATGATGTTTTTGTCAATAGATTCATACATATTATGAGGTCCTGAATAGAAATATGAACTTTTTGATTGTGAAAATCTGCGCGAAAAAGCATGATTTTGACTTATTCCAAAGTTTGTAAAACTGCAAATAGCACTCTAAAAACACGATATATGATGTAGTTTGGTGCTAGATTCTGCCATATAACGCACTTTTGAAGCAAAATTTTGCTTCTGAGCAGATTTACAGAGTCAAAAATGTCTCAACAAGACTCAGAAAAAGCGCCGATAACTTGCTGGAAACGCAAAATTTTGTGCACTTGAGGACTGATTTATGCGTATTATGTTGTATTGGATAGATTTATGTGATTTGCGATACTTTGAAACTGCTCAGAATGTGGTAATTTTGACTCATTTCAAACTTCATATAACTGAAGATAGCGCTCTGAAAACACAGAATATGATGTTTTTGTCAATAGATTCATACATATTATGAGGTCCTGAATAGGAATATGAACTTTTTGATTGTGAAAATCTGCGCGGAAAAGCGTGATTTCGACTTATTCCAAAGATTGTGAAACTGCAAATGGCACTCTAAAAACACAAAATATGATGTATTTGGTGCTAGAGTCTGCCAGATAACGCACATTTGGAGCAAAATCTTGCTTCTGAGCAGATTTACAGAGTCAAAAATTTCCCAACGAGACTCAGAGAAAACGCCTATAACTTGCTGGAAACGCAAAATTTTGTGCATTTGAGGCTGGTTCATGCTCATTATGTTGTATTGGATAGATTTATGTGATTTGCGATACTTTGAAACTGCTCAGAATCTGGTAATTTTGACTTATTTCAAACTTCATATAACTGAAGATAGCGCTCTGAAAACACAAAATATGATGTTTTTGTTAATAGATTCATACATATTATGAGGTCCTGAATAGGAATATAGACTTTTTGATTGTGAAAATCTGCGCGGAAAAGCGTGATTTCGACTTATTCCAAAGATTGTGAAACTGCAAATGGCACTCTAAAAACACGAAATATGATGTATTTGGTGCTAGAGTCTGCCAGATAACGCACATTTGAAGCAAAATCTTGCTTCTGAGCAAATTTACAGAGTCAAAAATTTCTCAACGAGACTCAGAAAAAACGCCGATAACTTGCTGGAAACGCAAAATTTTGTGCATTTGAGGACGGATTCATGCGTAATATGTTGTATTTGATAGATTTATGTGATTTGCGATACTTTGAAACTGCTCAGAATGTGGTAATTTTGACTTATTTCAAACTTCATATAACTGCAGATAGCGCTCTAAAAACACAAGATATAATGTTTTTGTCAATAGATTCATACATATTATAAGGTCCTGAATAGGAATATGAACTTTTTGATTGTGAGAATCTGCGCGGGAAAGCGTGAATTTCGACTTATTCTAAAGTTTGTAAAACTGCAAATAGCACTCTAAAAACACGAAATATGATGTATTTGGTGCTCGATTCTGCCATATAACGCACATTTGGAGCAAAATCTTAGAATCTTGCTTCTCAGCAGATTTATAGAGTCAGAAATTTCTCAACGAGACTCAGGGAAAACGCCGATAACCTGCTGGAAACGCAAAATTTTGTGCATTTGAGGACGGATTTATGCGTATTATGTTGTATTGGATAGACTTATGTGATTTGCGATACTTTGAGACTGCTCAGAATGTGGTAATTTTAACTTATTTCAAACTTCATATAACTGGAGCTAGCGCTCTGAAAACACAAAATATGATGTTTCTGTTAATAGATTCATACATATTATGAGGTCCTGAATAGGAATATGAACTTTTTGATTGTGAAAATCCGCGCGGAAAAGCGTGATTTCGACCTATTCCAAAGATTGTGAAACTGCAAAAAGCACTCTTAAAACACGAAATATGATGTATTTGGTGCTAGAGTCTGCCAGATAACGCACATTTGAAGCAAAATCTTGCTTCTGAGCAGATTTACAGAGTCAAAAATTTCTCAACGAGACTCAGAAAAAACGCCGATAACTAGCTGGACACGCAAAATTTTGTGCATTTGAGGACTTATTCATGCGTATTATGTTGTATTAGATAGATTTATGTGATTTGCGATACTTTGAAACTGCTCAGAATGTGGTAATTTTGACTTATTTCAAACTTCATATAACTGCAGATAGCGCTCTGAAAACACGAGATATAATGTTTTTGTCAATAGTTTCATACATATTATAAGGTCCTGAATAGGAATATGAACTTTTTGATTGTGAAAATCCGCGCGGAAAAGCGTGATTTCGACTTATTCCAAAGTTTGTAAAGCTGTAAATAGCACTCTAAATACACGAAATATGTATTTGGTGATAGATTCTGCCATATAACGCACATTTGAAGCAAAATCTTGCTTCTGAGCAGATTTATAGTCAAAAATTTCTCAACGAGACTCAGGAAAAACGCCGATAACTTGCTGGAAACGCAGAATTTTGTGCATTTGAGGACGGATTCATGCGTATTATGCTGTATTGAATAGATTGATGTGGTTTGCGATACTTTGAAACTGCTCAGAATGTGGTAATTTTGACTTATTTCAAACTTCATATAACTGCAGATAGCGCTCTGAAAACACGGAATATGATGTTTTTGTCAATAGATTCATACATATTATGAGGTCCTGAATAGAAATATGAACTTTTTGATTGTGAAATTCTGCGCGGAAAAGCGTGATTTCGACTTATTCCAAAGTTTGTAAAGCTGCGAATAGCACTCTAAAAACACAAAATATGATGTATTTGGTGCTAGATTCTGCCATATAACGCACATTTGAAGCAAAATCTTGCTTCTGGGCAGATTTATAGAGTCAAAAATTTCTCAACCAGACTCAGGGAAAACGCCGATAACCTGCTGGAAACGCAAATTTTTGTGCATTTGAGGACGGTTTCATGCGTATTATGTTGTATTGGATAGATTTATGTGATTTGCGATACTTTGAAACTGCTCCGATTGTGGTAATTTTGACTTATTTCAAACTTCATATAACTGCAGATAGCGCTCTGAAAACACAAAATATGATGTTTTTGTCAATGGATTCATACATATTATGACGTCCTGAATAGGATTATGAACTTGTTGATTGTGAAAATCTGCGCGGAAAAGCGTGATTTCGACTTATTCCAAAGTTTGTAAAACTGCAAATAGCACTCTTAAAACACGAAATATGATGTATTTGGTGCTAGATTCTGCCAGATAACGCACTTTTGGAGCAAAATCTTTCTTCTGAGCAGATTTACAGAGTCAAAAATTTCTCAACGAGACCCAGAAAAAACTTCGATAACATGCTGGAAACGCAAAATTTTGTGCATTTAAAAACGGATTCATGCGTATTATGCTGTATTGAATAAATTTATGTGATTTGCGACACTTTGAAACTGCTCAGAATGTGGTAATTTTGACTTATTTCAAACTTCATATAACTGCAGATAGCGCTCTGAAAACACGGAATATGATGTTTTTGTGAATAGATTCATACATATTATGAGGTCCTGAATAGGAATATGAACTTTTTGATTGTGAAAATTTGCGCGGAACAGCGTGATCTCGACTCATTCCAGAGTTTGTAAAACAGCGAATAGCACTCTAAAAACACGAAATATGATGTATTTGGTGCTAGATTCTGCCAGATAACGCACTTTTGAAGCAAAATCTTGCTTCTGAGCAGATTTACAGAGTCAAAAATTTCTCAACGAGACTCAGAAAAAACGCCGATAACTTGCTGGGAACGCAAAATTTAGTGCATTTGAGGACGGAGTCATGCGTTTTTTGTTGTATTGGATAGATTTATGTGATTTGCGATACTTTGAAACTGCTCAGAATGTGGTAATTTTGACTTATTTCATACTTCATATAACTGCAGATAGCGCTCTGAAAACACGAGATATAATGTTTTTGTCAATAGATTCATACATATTATGAGGTCCTGAAAAGGAATATTAACTTTTTGATCGTGAAAATTTGCGCGGAAAATCGCGATTTTGACTTATTCCAAAGTTTGTAAAACTGCAAATAGCACTCTAAAAACACGAAATATGATGTATTTGGTGCTAGATTCTGCCAGATAACGCACTTTTGAAGCAAAATCTTGCTGCTAAGCAGATTTACAGAGTCAAAAATTTCTCAACGAGACTCAGAAAAAATGCCGATAACTTGCTGGGAACGCAAAATTTAGTGCATCTGAGGACGGATTCATGCGTATTATGTTGTATTGGATAGATTTATGTGATTTGCGATACTTTGAAACTGCTCTGAATGTGGTAATTTTGACTTATTTCAAACTTCATATAACTGCAGATAGCGCTCTGAAAACACGAAATATGATGTTTTTATCAATAGATTGATACGTATTATGAGGTCCTGAATAGAAATATGAACTTTTCGATTGTGAAAATCTGCGCGGATAAGCGTGATTCCGACTTATTTAAAAGTTTGTAAAACTGCAAATAGCACTCTGAAAACACGAAATATGATGTATTTGGTGCTGGATTCTGCCATATAACGCACATTTGAAGCATTCTGAGCAGATTAACAGGGTCAAAAATTTGTCAACGAGACTCAGAAAAAACTCCAATAACTTGCTGGAAACGCAAAATTTAGTGCATTTGAGGACGGATTCATGCGTTTTTTGTTGTATTGGATAGATTTATGTGATTTGCGATACTTTGAAACTGCTCAGTATGTGGTAATTTTGACTTATTTCAAACTTCATATAACTGCAGATAGCGCTCTGAAAACACGAAATATAATGTTTTTGTCAATAGATTCATACATATTAGGAGGTCCTGAATAGGAATATGAACTTTTTGATTGTGAAAATTTGCGCGGAAAAGCGTGATTTCGACTTATTCCAAAGTTTGCGAAACTGCAAATAGCACTGCAAAAACACAAAATATGACGTATTTGGTGCTAGATTCTGCCATATAACGCACTCTTGAAGCAAAATCTTGCTTCTGAGCAGATTTACAGAGTCAAAAATTGCTCAACGAGAGTCAGAAAAAACGCCGATAAGTTGCTGGAAATGCATAATTTAGTGCATTTGGAGACGGATTCATGCGTATTATGTTGTATTGGATAGATTTATGGAATTTGCGATACTTTGAAGCTGCTCAGAATGTGGTAATTTTGACTTATTTCAAACTTCATATTACTGCAGACTCTGAAAACACGAAAAATGATGTTTTTGTCAATAGATTTATACATATTATTAGGTTTCGAATGGAAATATGAACTTTTTGATTGTGAAAATCTGCGCGGAAAAGCGTGATCTTGACTTATTCCAGAGTTTGTAAAACTGCAAATGGCACTCTAAAAACACGAAATATGATGTCTTTGGTGCTAGATTCTGCCATATAACGCACTTTTGAAGCAAAATCTTGCTTCTGAGCAGATTTACAGTCAAAAATTTCTCAACGAGACTCAGGAAAAACGCCGATAAGTTGCTGGAAACGCAGAATTTTGTGCATTTGAGGACGGATTCATGCGTATTATGTTGTATTGGATAGATTTATGTGACTTGCGATACTTTGAAACTGCTTAGAATGTGGTAATTTTGACTTATTTCAAAACTTCATATAACTGCAGATAGCGCTCTGAAAACACGAAATATGATCTTTTTGTCAATAGATTCATACATATTATGAGGTCCTGAATAGGAATATTAACTTTTTGATTGTGAAAATCTGCTTGGAATAGCGTGATTTCGACTAATTCCAAAGTTTGTAAAACTGCAGATAGCACTCTCAAAACACGAAATATGATGTATTTGGTGCATGATTCTGCCAGATAACGCACTTTCGAAGCAAAAATCTTGCTTCTGAGCAGATTTACAGTCAAAAATTTCTCAACGAGATTCAGGAAAAACGCCGATAAGTTGCTGGAAACGCAGAATTTTGTGCATTTGAGGACGGATTAATGCGTATTATATTGTAATTGGTTAGATTTATGAGATTTGCGATACTTTGAACTTGCTCAGAATGTGGTAATTTAGACTTATTTCAAACTTCATATAACTGCAGATAGCGCTCTGAAAACACGGGATATAATGTTCTTGTTAATAGATTCATACATATTATAAGGTCCTGAATAGGAATATTAATTTTTTGATTTTGAAAATCTGCGCGGAAAAGCGTGATTTCGACTTATTCCAAAGTTTGTAAAACTGCAAATAGCACTCTAAAAACACGAAATATGATGTATCTGGTGCTAGATTCTGCCATATAACGCACTTTTGAAGCAAAATCTTGCTTCTGAGCAGATTTACAGAGTCAAAAATTTCTCAAGACTCAGAAAAAAACGCCGATAACTTGCTGGAAACGCAAAATTCAGTGCATTTGAGGACGAATCCATGCGTTTTATGTTGTATTGGATAGATCTATGTAATTTGCGATACTTTGAACTTGCTCAGAAAGTGGTAATTTTGACTTATTTCAAACTTCATATAATTGCAGATAGCGCTCTGAAAACACAAAATATGATGTTTCTGTCAATGAATTCATACATATTATGAGGTCCTGAATAGGAATATGAACTTTTTGATTGTAAGAATCTGCGCGGAGAAGCGTAAATTCCGACTTATTCCAAAGTTTGTGAAACTGCAAATAGCACTCTAAAAACACGAAATATGATGTATTTGGTGCTAGATTCGCACATTTGAAGCAAAATCTTGCTTCTGAGCTGATTTATAGAGTCAAAAATTTCTCAACAAGACTCAGGAAAACCGTCGATAACCTGCTGGAAAACGCAGAATTTTGTGCATTCGAGGACGATTCATGCGTTTTATGTTGTATTGGATAGACTTATGTGATTTGCGATACTTTGAAACTGCTCAGAATGTGGTAATTTTGACTTATTTCAAACTTCATATAACTACAGATAGCGCTCTGAAAACACGGAATATGATATTTTTGTAAATAGATTCATTTATATTATGAGGTCCTGAATAGGAATATGAACTTTTTGATTGTGAAAATATGCGCGGAAAAGCGTGATTTCGACTCATTCCAGAGTTTGTAAAACAGTAATTAGCACTCTAAAAACACAAAATATGATGTATTTGGTGCTAGATTCAGCCATATAACGCACTTTTGAAGCAAAATCTTGCTTTTGAGCAGATTTACAGTGTCAAAAATTTCACAACGAGACTCACAAAAAGCGCCGATAACTTGCTGGAAACGCAAAATTTTGTGCATTCGAGGACTGATTCATGCGTATCATGTTGTATTGGATAGATTTATGTGATTTGCGATACTTTGAAACTGCTCAGAATGTGGTAATTTTGACTTATTTCAAACTTCATATAACTAAAGATAGCGCTCTGAAAACACCAAATATGATGTTTTTGTTGATAGATTCATACATATAATGAGGTCCTGAATAGGAATATGAACTTTCTGATTGTGAAAATCTGCGCGGAAAAGCGTGATTTCGACTTATTCCAAAGATTGTAGAACTGCAATAGCACTCTAAAAACACGAAATATGATGTATTTGGTGCTAGATTCGGCCAGATAACGCACTTTTGAAGCAAAATCTTGATTCTGAGCAGATTTACAAAGTCAAAAATTCCTCAACGAGACTCAGAAAAAACGCCGATAACTTGCTGGGAACGCAAAATTCAGTGCATTTGAGGACGGAGTCATGCCTTTTTTGATGTATTGGATAGATTTATGTGATTTGCGATACTTTGAAAATGCTCAGAATGTGGTAATTTTGACTTATTTCAAACTTCATATAACTGCAGATAGCGCTCTGAGAACACGAGATATAATGTTCTTGTCAATAGATTCATACATATTATGAGGTCCTGAAAAGGAATAATAACTTTTTGATCGTGAAAATTTGCGCGGAAAAGCGTGAGTTTTACCTATTCCAAAGTTTGTAAAACTGCAAATAGCACTCTAAAAACACGAAATATGATGTATTTGGTGCTAGATTCTGCCATATAACGCACTTTTGAAGCAAAATCTTGCTTCTGAGCAGATTTACAGTCAAAAATTTCTCAACGAGACTCAGGAAAAACGCCGATAAGTTGCTGGAAACGCAGAATTTTGTGCATTTAAGGACGGATCCATGCGTATTATGTTGTATTGGATACATTTATGTGATTTGCGATACTTTGAAACTGCTCAGAATGTGGTAATTTTGACTTATTTCAAACTTCATATAACCGCAGATAGCGCTCTGAAAACACGAAATATGATGTTTTTGTCAATGGATTCATACATATTATGAGGTCCTGAATAGGAATATTAACTTTTTGATTGTGAAAATCTGCTTGAAAAAGCGTGATTTCGACTAATTCCAAAGCTTGTAAAACTGCAAATAGCACTCTTAAAACACGAAATATGATGTATCTGGTGCTTGATTCTGCCAGATAACGCACTTTCGAAGCAAAATTTTGCTTCTGAGCAGATTTACAGTCAAAAATTTCTCAACGAGACTCAGGAAAAACGTCGATAAGTTGCTGGAAACGCAGAATTTTGTGCATTTGAGGACGGATTAATGCGTATTATGTTGTATTGGATAGATTTATGTGATTTGCGATACTTTGAAACTGCTTAGAATGTGGTAATTTTGACTTATTTCAAACTTCATATAACTGCAGATAGCGCTCTGAAAACACGGAATATGATGTTTTTGTCTATAGATTCATACATATTATGAGGTCCTGAATAGGAATATGAACTTTTTGATTGTGAAAATCTGCGCGGAAAAGCGTGATTTCGACTTATTCCAAAGTTTGTGAAACTGCGAATGGCACTCAAAAAACACGAAATATGATGTATTTGGTGCTAGATTCTGCCATATAACGCACTTTCAAAACAAAATCTTGCTTCTGAGCAGATTTACAGTCAAAAATTTCTCAACAAGACTCAGGAGAAACGCCGATGAGTTGCTGGAAACACAGAATTTAGTGCATCTGAGGACGGATTCATGCGTATTATGTTGTTTTGGATAGATTTATGTGATTTGCGATACTTTGAAACTGCTCAGAATGTGGTAATTTTGACTTATTTCAAACTTCATATAACTGCAGATAGCGCTCTGAAAACACAAAATATGATGTTTGTTTTTGTCAAAAGATTTCTTCATACATAATATAAGGTCCTGAATAGGAATATGAACTTTTTGATTCTGAAAATCTGCGCGGAGAAGCGTGATTTCGACTCATTCCAAAGTTTGTGAAGCTGCAAATAGCACTCTGAAAACACAAAATATGATGTATTTGATGCTAGATTCTGCTATATAACGCACTTTTGAAGCAAAATCTTGCTTCTGAGCAGATTTAGAGTCAAAAATTTCTCAACGAGACTCAGAAGAAACGCCGATAACTTGCCAGAAACGCAAAATTTTGTGCATTTGAGGACTGATTCATGCGTATTATGTTGTATTGGATAGATTCATGTGATTTGCGATACTTTGAAACTGCTCAGAATGTAGTGATTTTGACTTATTTCAAACTTCATATAACTGCAGATAGCGCTCTGAAAATACGGAATATGATGTTTATGTCAAAAGATTCATACATATTATGAGGTCCTGAATAGGAATATGAACTTTTTGATTGTGAAAATCTGCGCGGAAAAGCGTGATTCCGGCTTATTCCAAAGTTTGTAAAACTGCAAGTAGCACTCTAAAAACATGAAATATGATGTATTTGGTGCAAGATTCTGCCATATATCGCACTTTTGAAGCAAAATCTTGCTTCTAAGCAGATTAACAGAGTCAAAAATTTCTCAACGAGACTCAGAAAAAACGCCGATAATTTGCTGGAAACGCAAAATTTTGTGCATTTGAGGACGGATTCATGCGTATTATGTTGTATTGGATAGATTTATGTGATTCGCGATACTTTGAAACTGCTCAGAATGTGGTAATTTTGACTTATTTCAAACTTCATATAACTGCAGATAGCGCTCTGAAAACACGGAATATGATGTTTTTGTCAATAGATTCATACATATTATGAGGTCCTAAATAGGAATATGAATTTTTTGAAAGTGAAAATTTGGGCGGAAAAGCGTGATTCCGGCTTATTCCAAAGTTTGTAAAACTGCAAGTAGCACTCTAAAAACATGAATTATGATGTATTTGGTTCTAGATTCTGCCATATAACGCACTTTTGAAACAAAATCTTGCTTCTAAGCAGATGACCAGTGTCAAAAATTTCTCAATGAGACTCAGAAAAAACGCCGATAACTTGCTGGAAACGCAAAATTTTGTGCATTTGAGGGCGGATTCATGCGTATTATGTTGTATTGGATAGATTCATGTGATTTGCGATACTTTGAAACCGCTCAGAATGTGGTAATTTTGACTTATTTCAAACTTCTTATAACTGCAGATAGCGCTCTGAAAACACGAAATATGATGTTTTTGTCAATAGATTCATACATATTATGAGGTCCCGAATAGGAATATGAACTTTTTGATTGTGAAAATCTGCGCGGAATAGCGTGATTTCAACTTATTCCAAAATTTGTAAAACCGCAAATAGCACTCTGAAAACACGAAATATGATGTATTTGGTGCTAGATTCTGCCATATAACGCACTTTTGAAGCAAAATCTTTTCTCTGAGCAGATTCACAGGATCAAAAATTTCTCAACGAGACTCAGAAAAAACGCCGATAACTTGCTGGAAACGCAAAATTTTGTGCATTTGAGGACGAATTCATGCGTATTCTGTTGTATTGGATAGATTAATGTGATTTGCGATACTTTGAAACTGCTCAGAATGTGGTAATTCTGACTTATTTCAAACTCCATATAACTGCAGATAGCGCTTGGAAAACACGAAATATGATGTTTTTGTCAATAGATTCATACATATTATAAGGTCCTGAATAGGAATATGAACTTTTTGATCGTGAAAATCTGCGCGGAAAAGCGTGATTTTGACTTATTCCAAAGTTTGTAAAACTGCAAATAGCACTCTGAAAACACAAAGTATGATGTATTTGGTGATAGATTCTGCCATATAACGCACATTTGAAGCAAAATCTTCCTTCTGAGCAGATTTATAGAGTCAGAAATTTCTCAACGAGACTCTGGAAAAACGCCGATAACTTGCTGGGAACGCAAAATTTTGTGCATTTGAGGACGGATTGATGCGTATTATGTTGTATTTGATAGATTTATGTGATTTGCGATACTTTGGAACTGCTCTGAATGTGGTAAATTTGGCTTATTTCTAGCTCTGAAAACACAAAATATGATGTTTTTGTCAATAGATTCATACATATTATAAGGTCTCGGATAGGAATATGAACTTCTTGATTGTAAAAATCCGCGCGGAAAAGCGTGATTTCGACTTATTCCAAAGTTTGTAAAACCACAAATAGCACTCTAAAGACACGAAATATGATGTATTTGGTGCTAGAGTCTGCCATATAACGCACTTTTGAAGCAAAAACTTGCCTCTGAGCAGATTTATAGAGTCAAAAATTTCTCAATGAGACTCAGAAAAAACGCCGATAACTTGCTGGAAACGCAAAATTTTGTGCATTTGAGGACGGATTCATGCGTATTATGTTGTATTGGATAGATTTGTGTGACTTGCGATACTTTGAAACTGCTCAGAATGTGGTAATTTTGACTTATTTCAAACTTCATATAACTGCAGATAGCGCTCGGAAAACACGAAATATGATGTTTTTGTCAATAGATTCATACATATTATGAGGTCCTGAATAGAAATATGAACTTTTTGATTGTGAAAATCTGCGCGAAAAAGCATGATTTTGACTTATTCCAAAGTTTGTAAAACTGCAAATAGCACTCTAAAAACACGATTTATGATGTAGTTTGGTGCTAGATTCTGCCATATAACGCACTTTTGAAGCAAAATTTTGCTTCTGAGCAGATTTACAGAGTCAAAAATGTCTCAACGAGACTCAGAAAAAGCGCCGATAACTTGCTGGAAACGCAAAATTATGTGCACTTGAGGACTGATTTATGCGTATTATGTTGTATTGGATAGATTTATGTGATTTGCGATACTTTGAAACTGCTCAGAATGTGGTAATTTTGACTCATTCCAAACTTCATATAACTGAAGATAGCGCTCTGAAAACACAAAATATGATGTTTTTGTTAATAGATTCATACATATTATGAGGTCCTGAATAGGAATATGAACTTTTTGATTGTGAGAATCTGCGCGGGAAAGCGTGAATTTCGACTTATTCTTAAGTTTGTAAAACTGCAAATAGCACTCTAAAAACACGAAATATGTTGTATTTGGTGCTAGATTCTGCCATATAACGCACATTTGGAGCAAAATCTTAGAATCTTGCTTCTCAGCAGATTTATAGAGTCAGAAATTTCTCAACGAGACTCAGGGAAAACGCCGATAACCTGCTGGAAACGCAAAATTTTGTGCATTTGAGGACGGATTTATGCGTATTATGTTGTATTGGATAGACTTATGTGATTTGCGATACTTTGAAACTGCTCAGAATGTGGTAATTTTAACTTATTTCAAACTTCATATAACTGAAGATAGCGCTCTGAAAACACAAAATATGATGTTTCTGTTAATAGATTCATACATATTATGAGGTCCTGAATAGGAATATGAACTTTTTGATTGTGAAAATCTGCGCGGAAAAGCGTGATTTCGACTTATCCCAAAGATTGTGAAACTGCAAAAAGCACTCTAAAAACACGAAATATGATGTATTTGGTGCTAGAGTCTGCCAGATAACGCACATTTGAAGCAAAATCTTGCTTCTGAGCAGATTTACAGAGTCAAAAATATCTCAACGAGACTCAGAAAAAACGCCGATATTTTGCTGGACACGCAGAATTTTGTGCATTTGAGGACTTATTCATGCGTATTATGTTGTATTAGATAGATTTATGTGATTTGTGATACTTTGAAACTGCTCAGAATGTGGTAATTTTGACTTATTTCAAACTTCATATAACTGCAGATAGCGCTCTGAAAACACGAGATATAATGTTTTTGTCAATAGTTTCGTACATATTATAAGGTCCTGAATGGGAATATGAACTTTTTGATTGTGAAAATCCTTGCGGAAAAGCGTGATTTCGACTTATTCCAAAGTTTGTAAAACTGCAAATAGCACTCTAAAAACACGAAATATGATGTATTTGGTGCGTGATTCTGCCATATAACGCACTTTCGAAGCGAAATCTTGCTTCTGAGCAGATTTACAGAGTCAAAAATTTCTTAACGAGACTCAGAAAAAACGCCGATAACTTGCTGGAAACGCAAAATTTAGTGCATTTGAGGACGGATCCATGCGTATTATGTTGTATTGGATAGACTTATGTGATTTGCGATACTTTGAAACTGCTCAGAATGTGGTAATTCTGACTTATTTCAAACTTCATATAACTGCAGATAGCGCTCTGAAAACACAAAATATGATGTTTCTGTCAATGAATTCAAACATATTATGAGGTCCTGGATAGGAATGTGAACTTTTCGATTGTAAGAATCTGCGCGGGAAAGCGTGAATTTCGACTTATTCCAAAGTTTGTAAAACTGCAAATAGCACCTTAAAAACACGAAATATGATGTATTTGGTGCTAGATTCTGCCATATAACGCACATTTGGAGCAAAATCTTAAAATCTTGCTTCTGAGCAGATTTATAGAGTCAAAAATTTCTTAACGAGACTCAGGGAAAACGCCGATAACCTGCTGGAAACGCAAAATTTTGTGCATTTGAGGACGGATTCATGCGTATTATGTTGTATTGGATAGACTTATGTGATTCGCGATACTTTGAAACTGCTCAGAATGTGGTAACTTCAACTTATTGTAAACTTCATATAACTGCAGGTAGCGCTCTGAAAACACGGAATAATTTATTTTTGTTAATAGATTTATTTATATTATGAGGTCCTGAATAGGAATATGAACTTTTTGATTGTGAAAATCTTTGCGGAAAAGCGTGATTTCGACTCATTCCAGAGTTTGTAAAATAGCAAATGGCACTCTAAAAACACGAAATATGATGTATTTTGTGCTAGATTCTGCCATATAACGCACTTTTGGAGCAAAATCTTGCTTCTGAGCATATTTACAGAGTCGAAAATTGCTCAACGAGACTCAGAAAAAACGTCGATAACTTGCAGGAAACGCAAAATTTAGTGCATTTGAGAACGGATCCATGCGTATTATTTTGTATTGGATAGATCTATGTGATTTGCGATATTTTGAAACTGCTCAGAATGTGGTAATTTTGACTTATTTCAAACTTCATATAACTGCAGATAGCGCTCTGAAAACACAAAATATGATGTTTTTGTCAATGAATTTATACATATTATGAGGTCCTGAATAGGGATATGAACTTTTTGATTGTGAAAATCTGCGCGGAAAAGCGTGAATGTCGACTTATTCCAAAGTTAGTTAAACTGCAAATAGCACTCTAAAAACACGGAATATGATGTATTTGGTGCTAGATTCTGCCATATAACACACATTTGAAGCAAAATCTTGCTTTTGAGCAAATTTATATGGTCAAAAATTTCTCAACGAGACTTAGGAAAAACGCCGATAACCTGCTGGAATCGCAAAATTTTGTGCATTTGAGGACGGATTCATGCGTATTATGTTGTATTGGATAGATTTATGAGATTTGCGATACTTTGTATAAAATGGCGCCAGGTAGTGGAGGTGCGAGCTTATCAGTGTGTGAAAAATGTAGCAAAAAAGTGTCAAGATATGATGATAAAATTACATGTAGTAGTGAGTGTAATAGATATTTTCATATTGGTTGTGTTGATCTAACAATCGAAGAGATGAGAAAATTTATTGATGAAGAAAACTGGATATGCGAAGACTGTCAGAATAAATCTTTGGCCTTGAACGTAAGTCAAAACAACTTAAGTGACAATATGAACTTGGAAAATACTTATTTGAAACGAGAAATCGAGAATCTGCGTAAATTAATCAAAGAAATGGAAAAAGTAAATGAATTACAGTCTTTCAAGATCAGTGAATTGGAATCTAAATTGAAAACAAAAAATGTTTCTGGAGATAAAATCAACAGTTTTGCCAATATCAGCCAAGTAGTGACACCTAACATTCACTCAGTTAAATCGTACTCCTCAGTAGTAGCGAGATCTGCAGACAAAATATTAGTGATTAATCCGAACCACTCAGAACAAAATTCAACCAAAACGAGAGAGCAAATTAAAAATTCAATTGATCCAGTGAATTTATCGCTGGCTATAAATTATATCAAAAATCCAAAGCAGGGAGGTTTTATCATAAATTGTAGAAATGAAGAATCTTTGAATAAAATCAAATCCAAACTAAGTACGGAAAAGGAGAATTATAAGATATATGAACCGAAGAAATTCACTCCACGTCTTATTATATATGGTCTAAATAAAGATGATATCACAGATAACAATCAATTGATCAAAAATATAGTAAAACAAAATAACTTGGACGAAAATCATTCCAAAGATATAAAAATTATAAAAGTTGTATCGCGTGAGGAGTCGAAAACTGCGAATTTAATTATTCAAGTCAGTCCACTAATGAGAAACATGTTTATAAATGAGAGCTCAATCTATTTAAACTGGAGAAGATATAAATGCACAGAGTATTTTTCAATTATAAGATGTTATAAATGCTCTGCTTTTGGACATATTGCCAAAGAATGTAAGAAAAAAGAAATTATCTGCCCCAAATGTTCAGAAAACCATGAAATAAAAAATTGTAATAATGCTACTCCAAAATGTATCAACTGTCATAATTTTAACTTAAAAAATGAAAACCAACTGGATATTAACCATTCAGCAATCAGTAATACTTGTGGAGTTTATCAAAACGTAATCGAACTCATAAAATCTAAGACTGACTATGAGATATAGCAATTAAAGGAAAATGTCGTATTTTATAAGGGGAAAAATTCATATCTCACCATTATGCATCAAAATATTCAATCTATTCGTAACAAAATTGATGCACTGAAATTTTCATTGCAATCCATAAAGTGGATATATTGTGTATTTCTGATCACTGGCTTACCAACAATGAAATCAATAATATTACAATAAAAAATTATACTCTTGCTACTCATTACACCAGAATCAACTACGGTAAAGGGGGTGTTTTAATTTTCGTTAAATCAGATTTAAAATTTGATAAAGTGAATATTGAATTCAGTGAAGATAAACATATCGAGTGCGTCGCCGTAAAAGTCAAAATCAATAAAATATACCACTATATAGTGCTCACATACAGGTCACCCGATGGAGATATTGACATTTTCTTCAAATCACTTGACCCGTTGCTGAAAAAATTAACCAAAAACTATAGATCCAAATTAATTGTGTGTGGTGATTTCAATATCGACATACTTGCAGAGTCCAGACAACGAAGTGCATTTTTAGATTTTTTTAAGACTTTTGGCTTGCAACACGAAATTGAAATGCCGACTCGAATAACTTTCAACAGCGGTACATGTATCGACAACATTTTCTCCAATACTAACAATACTGTAATCGACATACAAGTACATCACAACGGACTTTCAGATCACTCTGCACAAACAATCAAGTTACAAATTAGTATTTTAAGTGATAATACAGAATTGAAAGAATGTAAACGTCGAATTTTTTCTGAAGAAAATTTCCAATATTTCTACTATTTATTGAATAAAGAGAATTGGGATGATATTTACAAAGCGAATGATGTGGATTCAATGTTCTCCTCATTTACCAATTCGTTGATGTATTATTACGAAATAGCTTTTCCTGAAATCAAATTTAATAGAAATAGAAAAAGCGTGCGTAAGAAGTGGATAACAATGGACATAATTGCATCCTCTGATAATCTCAAAGACTTATATTTTCTTCGCAATTCTGGAATTATTAGTAATAAGGAATATAATAAATATAAACGGGATCATATCAAAAGAGTAAAGTTAGCTAAAAAACAATATAATAATGACTTTATTCGACAATCGCAAAATATTTCGAAATCTGTTTGGCAATTAATTAACGAAAATACCAGAAATAGTACTACGAATTTCACCGTTGTGGAAGCGATTACTGATAATAATGAACTAGTAACAGATCCAAAGATCATTGCCAATACTTTTAACAATTATTTTTGTTCCATAGCCGAAGAGTTGCTTAATACTAATACAAACGCCAATTCCGCTACTACAAATTATACTATAAACAACAATATGTCTTCAATTTATTTGAGCCCTATAGATGAATATCAGCTCTCAGACATTATATCGTCATTGAATAACAGTAGTGCAAGAAGTATTGACAATATGTCGAATGTTTTCATAAAAAGCATTAAGAATTATATAGTAACAACTTTGACCTACATAATAAATTGCTCTCTACAGTTAGGTCACTTTCCAAATGATTTAAAAACTTCTAAAGTGATACCACTACACAAAAAAGGCGATGTTTCAGTAGTCTCGAATTATAGACCGTTAACCCTGGTATCACCATTACATAAAATATTTGAAAAAATAATGTACATTAGAATAAAATCATTTTTAGAACATAATAATATACTGATAGACGAACAACATGGTTTTAAAAAAGGTTCCGATTGTGTATCAGCCCTAGCAAATCTTACAAAAATTATATACACTATGGTTGATCAGAGACATACAGTACTTGGTACTTTCATTGATCTCTCTTAAGCTTTCGATTGCATTGATCATAATATATTACTAACAAAATGTCAAAAATATGGGCTTCGAGGCAATTGTCATCTTTGGCTTGAATCCTATTTGGAAAATCGTGAGCAAATCGTCGAAATAAATTCACATCAGTCAGATGAATATATCAATAATTATGGAGTACCACAAGGATCAATACTTGGTCCTCTATTATTCTTGCTTCACATAAATGATATAAAAAATTGTGTGACAGCTGGTTCATTTGTATGCTACGCAGATGATCTTTCATTAATTAACTTCAGCTCTCAACTAAATAGTACAGTAAAACAAGCAAACACCATTTTGATCAATTTGAGAGATTGGTTGGGAGAAAATAAACTCATTCTCAATTCTAATGAATCACACATAATCAAATTTTGTAATAGATCGGATAACAATGAGAGTATGCTTGTTACTCGTTAATAACCTATGGTGTAGTTTTTTGGGGCTCTGCTACTAACGCTACTAGAGTATTCACACTACAAAAAAGAGCTTTACGTTATATAACTGGTCTCGAGTGGCGAGACAGCTGTAGAGATAGTTTTGTAAAGGAGAATATGCTAACTTTCCCTAGTATTTACATATTTAATGTTCTTTTATTTGTAAAAAAATATGTCGATGATTTCAAAAAGCATACTGATGACCACGAGTATAACACACGCAACAAGAACAATTTAGTATTAGAACAACATAAATCTACTTTGTTTACAAAAAACATTTATTATATTGGGGCAGTATTACATAATAAATTACCCAACAGAATCAAATCCATCAGCTCTATGAAATTATTCAAAAAAGAACTCAAACTGTACCTAATAAGTAAATGTTTTTATTCATTCGATGAATATATGTCGCATTAGTTTTAACTTTTCTAATTTCTAGATGTTTTAGCATAGTTTCTAATTTATATCATGTAATACTTTTGTATGACTTTTCTGATATCATGTTTTTATGATCAATGGAATAAAGAAATATTATTATTATTATTATTATTATTTTGAAACTGCTCAGAATGTGGTAATTTTGACTTATTTCAAACTTCATATAACTGCAGATAGCGCTCTGAAAACACGGGATATAATGTTCTTGTTAATAGATTCATACATATTACAAGGTCCTGAATAGGAATATGAACTTTTTTATTGTGAAAATCTGCGCGGAAAAGCGTGATTTCGACTTATTCCAAAGTTTGTAAAACTGCAAATAGCACTCTAAAAACACGAAATATGATGTATTTGGTGCTAGATTCTGCCATATAACGCACTTTTGAAGCAAAATCTTGCTTCTGAGCAGATTTACAGAGTCAAAAATTTCTCAACGAGACTCAGGAAAAACGCCGATAACTTGCTGGAAACTCAAAATTCAGTGCATTTGAGGACGGATCCATGCGTTTTATGATGAATTGGATAGATCTATGTGATTTGCGATACTTTGAACTTGCTCAGAATGTGGTAATTTTGACTTATTTTAAACTTCATATAACTGCAGATAGCGCTCTGAAAACACAAAATATGATGTCTCTGTCAATGAATTCATACATATTATGAGGTCCTGAATAGGAATATGAACTTTTTGATTGTGAGAATCTGCGCGGAGAAGCGTGAATTTCGACTTATTCCAAAGTTTGTAAAACTGCAAATAGCACTCTAAAAACACAAAATATGATGTATTTGGTGCTAGATTCAGCCACATAACGCACTTTTGAAGCAAAATCTTGCTTCTGAGCAGATTTACAGTGTCAAAAATTTCACAACGAGACTCAGAATAAACGCCGATAACTTGCTGGAAACGCAAAATTTAGTGCATTTGAGAACGGATTCATGCGTTTTTTGTTGTATTGGATAGATTTATGTGATTTGCGATACTTTGAAATTGCTCAGAATGTGGTAATTTTCACTTATTTCAAACTTCATATAACTGCAGATAGCGCTCTGAAAACACGAAATATGATGTATTTGGTGCTAGGTTCTGCCATATAACGCACTTTTGAAGCAAAATCTTGCTTCTGAGCACATTTACAGAGTCAAAAATTTCTCAACGAGACTCAGAAAAAACGCCGATTACTTGCTAAAATGCAAAATTTTGTGCATTTGAGGACAGATTCATGCGTATAATGTTGTATTGGATAGATTTATGTGATTTGCGATACTTTGAAACTGCTCAGAATGTGGTAATTTTGACTTATTTCAAACTTCATATAACTGAAGATAGCGCTCTGAAAACACAAAATATGATGTTTTTGTTAATAGATTCATACATATTATGAGGTCCTGAATAGGAATATGAACTTTTTGATTGTGAAAATCTGCGCGGAGAAGCGTGATTTCGACTTATTCCAAAGTTTGTAAGACTGCAAATAGCACTTTAAAAACACGAAATATGATGTATTTGGTGCTTTATTCTGCCAGATAACGCACTTTTGAAGCTAAATCTTGCTTCTGAGCAGATTTACAAAGACAAAAATTTCTCAACGAGACTCAGAAAGAACGCCGATAACTTGCTGGAAACGCAAAATTTTGTGCATTTGAGGACGGATTCATGCGTTTTTTGTTGTATTGGATAGATTTATGTGATCTGCGATACTTTGAAACTGCTCAGAATGTGGTAATTTTGACTTATTTCAAACTTCATATAACTGCAGATAGCGCTCTGAAAACACGAGATATAATGTTTTTGTTAATAATTTCATACATATTATAAGGTCCTGAGAAGGAATATGAACTTTTTGATTGTGAAAATTTGCGCGGAAAACTGTTATTTTGACTTATTCCAAAGTTTGTGAAACTGCAAATAGCGCTCTAAAAACACGGAATATGATGTATTTGGTGCTAGATTCTGCCAGATAACGCACTTTTGAAGCAAAATCTTGCTTCTGAGCAGATTTGCAGAGTCAAAAATTTCTCAACGAGACTCAGAAAAAACGCCGATACCTTGCTGGAAACGCAAAATTTAGTGCATTTGAGGACGGATTCATGCGTTTTTTGTTGTATTGGATAGATTTATGTGATTTGCGATACTTTAAATCTGCTCAGATTGTGGTAATTTTGACTTATTTCAAACTTCATATAACTGCAGATAGCGCTCTGAAAACACGAAATATAATGTTTTTGTCAATAGATTCATACATTTCATAAGGTCCTGAATGGAAATATTGACTTTTTTATTGTGAAAATCTGCGCGGAGAAGCGTGATTTAGACTTATTTCAAAGTTTGTAAAACTGCAAATAGCACTCTAAAAACACGAAATATGATGTATTTGGTGCTAGATTCTGCCAAATAACGCACTTTTGGAGCAAAATCTTGCTTCTGAGCAGATTTACAGAATCAAAAATTGCTCAACGAGACTCAGAAAAAACGCCGATAACTTGCTGGAAACGCAAAATTTAGTGCATTTGAGGACGGATCCATGCGTATTATGTTGTATTGGATAGATCTATGTGATTTGCAATATTTTGAAACTGCTCAGAATGTGGTAATTTTGACTTATTTCTAACTTCATATAACTGCAGATAGCGCTCTGAAAACACAAAATATGATGTTTTTGTCAATCAATTCATACAGATTATGAGGTCCTGAATAGGAATATGAACTTTTTGATTGTGAAAATTTGCGCGGAAAAGCGTGATTTCGACTTATTCCAAAGTTTGTAGAACTGCAAATAGCACTCTAAAAACACGAAATATAATGTATTTGGTGCTAGATTCTGCCAGACAACGCACTTTTGAAGCAAAATCTTGCTTCTGAGCAGATTTACAGTCAAAAATTTCTAAACGAGACACAGAAAAAACGCCGATAACTTGCTTGAAACGCAAAATTTTGTGCATTTGAGGACGGATTCATGCGTATTATGTTGTATTGGATAGATTTATGTGATTTGCATTACTTTGAAACTGCTCAGAATGTGGTAATTTTGACTTATTTCAAACTTCATATAACTGCAGATAGCGCTCTAAAAACACGAAATATGATGTTTTTGCCAATAGATTCATTCATATTATGAAATCCTGAATTTGAATATGAACTTTTTGATTGCGAAATCTGCGCGGAAAAGCGTGATTTCGACTTATTCCAAAGTTTGTAAAACTGCAAATAGCACTCTAAAAACACGAAATATGATGTATTTGGTGCTAGAGTCTGCCATATAACGCACTTTTGAAGCAAAATCTTGCTTCTGAGCAGATTTACAGTCAAAAATTTCTCAACGAGACTCAAATAAAACGCCGATAACTTGCTGGAAACGCTTAATTTCCTGCATTTAAGGACGGATTCAGTCGTAATATGTTGTATTGGATAGATTCATGTGATTTGCGATACATTGAAACCGCTCAGAATGTGGTAATTTTGACTTATTTCAAACTTCATATAACTGCAAATAGCGCTCTGAAAACACGAAATATGATGTTTTTGTCAATAGATTCATACATATTATGAGGTCCTGAATAGGAAAATGAACTTTTTGATTGTGAAAATCTGCGCGGAACAGCGTGATCTCGACACATTCCAAAGTTTGTAAAACTACAAATAGCACTCTAAAAACACGAAATATGATGTATTTGGTGCTAGATTCTGCCATATAACGCACTTTTAAAGCAAAATAATGCTTCCGAGCAGATTTACAGAGTCAAAAATTTCTCAACGAGACTAAGAAAAAACGCCGATAACTTAATGGAAACGCAAAATTTTGTGCATCTGAGGACGGGTTCATGCGTATTATGTTGTATTGGATAGATTTATGTGATTTGCGATACTTTGAAACTGCTCTGAATGTGGTAATTTTGACTTATTTCAAACTTCATATAACTGCAGATAGCGCTCTGAAAACACGAAATATGATGTTTTTGTCAATAGATTCATACGTATTATGAGGTCCTGAATAGGAATATGAACTTTTCGATTGTGAAAATCTGCGCGTATAAGCGTGATTTCGACTTATTCAAAAGTTTGTAAAACTGCAAATAGCACTCTGAAAACACGGAATATGATGTATTTGGTGCTGGATTCTGCCATATAACGCACATTTGAAGCATTCTGAGCAGATTTACAGGGTCAAAAATTTGTCAACGAGACTCAGAAAAAATGCCCGATAACTTGCTGGAAACGCAAAATTTTGTGCATTTGAGAACAGATTCACGCGTATCATGTTGTATTGGATAGATTTATGTGATTTGCGATACTTTGGAATTGCTCAGAATGTGGTAATTTTGACTTATTTCAAACTTCATATAACTGCAGATAGCGCTCTGAGAACACGAAATATGATGTTTTTGTTAATAGATTCATACATATTATGAGGTCTTGATAGAAATATGAACTTTTTGATTGTGGAAAACTGCGCGGAGAAGCGTGATTCCGACTTATTCCAGAATTTGTAAAACTGCAAATAGCACTCTAAAAACACGAAATATGATGTATTTGGTGCTAGATTCTCCCATATAACGCACTTTTGAAGCAAAATCTTGCTTCTGAGCAGATTTGCAGAGTCAAAAATTTCTCAACGAGACTCAGGAAAAAACGCCAATAACTTGCTAGAAACGCAAAATTTTGTGCATTTGAGGACGGATTCATGCGTATTATGTTGTATTGGATAGATTTATGTGACTTGCGATACTTTGAAACTGCTTAGAATGTGGTAATTTTGACTAATTCCAAACTTCATATAACTGCAGATAGCGCTCTGAAAACACGAAATATGATGTTTTTGTCAATAGATTCATACATATTATGAGGTCCTGAATAGGAATATGAACTTTTTGATTGTGAAAATCTGCGCGGAAAAGCGTGATTTCGACTTATTCCAAAGTTTGTAAAACTGCGAATAGCACTCTTGAAACACGAAATATGATGTATTTGGTGCTTGATTTTGCCAGATAACGCACTTTCGAAGCAAAATCTTGCTTCTCAGCAGATTTACAGTCAAAAATTTCTCAACGAGACTCAGGAAAAACGCCGATAAGTTGCTGGAAACGCAGAATTTTGTGCATTTGAGGACAGATTTATGCGTATAATGTTGTATTGGATAGATTTATGAGATTTGCGATACTTTGAAACTGCTCTAACTTCATATAACTGCAGATAGCGCTCTGAAAACACGAAATATGATGTTTTTGTTGATTGATTCATTCATATTATGAGGTCCCGAATAGGAATATGGACTTTTTGATCGTGAAAATCTGCGCGGAAAAGCGTGATTTCGACTCATTCCAAAGTTTGTGAAACTGCGAATGGCACTCAAAAAACACGAAATATGATGTATTTGGTGCTAGATTCTGCCATATAACGCACTTTTGAAGCAAAATCCTGCTTCTGAGCAGATTTACAGTCAAAAATTTCTCAACGAGACTTAGAAGCAACGCCGATAACTTGCTGGTAACGCAAAATTTTGTGCATTTGAGGACGGATTCATGCGTATTATGTTGTATTGGATAGATTATTTGTGATTTGCGATACTTTGAAACTGCTCAGAATGTGGTGATTTTGACTTATTCCAAACTTCATATAACTGCAGATAGTGCTCTGAAAACACGGAATATAATGTTTTTGTTTATAGATTCTTACATATTATGAGGTCCTGAATAGGAATATGAACTTTTTGATTGTGAAAATCTGCGCGGAAGAGCGTGATTTCGACTCATTCCAAAGTTTGTAAAACTGCGAATAGCACTCTAAAAACACGAAATATGATGTATTTGGTGCTAGATTCAGCCATATAACGCACTTTTGAAGCAAAATCTTGCTTCTGAGCAGATTTACAGTCAAAAATTTCTCAACAAGGCTCAGGAAAAACGTCGATAAGTTGCTGGAAACGCAGAACTTTGTGCATTTGTGGACGGATTTATGCGTATTATGTTGTATTGGATAGATTTATGAAATTTGCGATACTTTTAAACTGCTCAGAATGTAGTAATTTTGACTTATTTCAAACTTCATATAACTGCAGATAGCGCCCTGAAAACATGAAATATGATGTTTCTGTCAATAGATTCATACATATTATAAGGTCCCGAATGGAAATATGAACTTTTTGATTGTGAAAATCTGCGCGGAAAAGCGTGATTTTGACTTATTCCAAAGTTTGTAGAGCCGCAAATAGCACTCTAAAAACACGAAATATGATGTATTTTGTGCTAGATTCTGCCATATGACGCACATTTGAAGCAAAATCTTGCTTCTGAGCAGATTTAAAGAGTCAAAAATTTCTCAACGAGACTCAGGGAAAACGCCGATAACCTGCTGGAAACGCAAAATTTTGTGCATTTGAGGACGGATTCATGCGTATTATGTTGTGTTGGATAGATCTATGTGATTTGCGATACTTTGAAACTGCTCAGAATGTGGTAATTTTGACTTATTTCAAACTTCATATAACTGCAGATAGCGCTCTGGAAACACGATATATGATGTTTTTGTCAATAGATTAATACATATTATGAGGTCCTGAATAGGAATATGAACTTTTTGATTGTGGAAATCTGCTCGGAAAAGCGTGATTTCGACTTATTCCAAAGTTTGTAAATCTGCGAATAACACTCTAAAAATACGAAATATGATGTATTTGGTGCTAGATTCTGCCAGATAACGCACTTTTGAAGCAAAATCTTGCTTCTGAGCAGATTAACAGAGTTAAAAATCTTTCAACGAGACTTAGAAAAACGCCGATAACTTGCTGGAAACGCAAAATTTTGTGCATTTGAGGACGGATTCATGCGTAATATGTCGTATTGGATAGATTTATGTGATTTGCGATACTTTGAAACTGCTCAGAATGTGGTAATTATGACTTATTTCAAACTACATATAACTGCAGATGGCGCTCTGAAAACACGAAATATGATGTTTTTGTCAATAGATTCATACATATCATGAGGTCCTGAATAGGAATATAAACTTTTTGATTGTGAAAATCTGCGCGGAAAAGCGTGATTTCGACTTATTCCAAAGTTTGTGAAACTGCAAATAGCACTCTAAAAACATGAAATATGATGTATATGGTGCTAGATTCTGTCATATAACGCACTTTTGAAGCAAAATCTTGCATCTGAGCAGAATAACAGAGTCAAAAATTTCTCAACGAGACTCAGAAAAAACGACGATTACTTGCTGGAAACGCTAAATTTCGTGCATTTGAGGACGGATTCATGCGTATTATGTTGTATTGGATAGATTTATGTGATTTGCGATACTTTGAAACTGCTCAGAATGTGGTAATTTTGACTTATTCCAAACTTCATATAACTGCAGATAGCGCTCTGAAAACACGAAATATGATGTTTTTGTCAATAGATTCATACATATTATGTGGTCCTGAATAGGAATATGGACTTTTTGGTTGTGAGAATCTGCGCGGAAAAGCGTGATACACGTTCCATACAGCTTCGCTTATAACATAAAATGTTCATTTGATGATTCTCTGCGTAAATTTTATACTTACACAGGGGAAGATTGTGCTAAGGTATTCATGGAGCAGCTTTGCAAGGATGCTAGAAGAATTTATGATAACTATTTGAAAATTGTGCGCCCAATGTCAAAATTAACTGCAGAAGAGCAAGAAATATTTGTCAAGGCTACTACATGTCATATTTGTGAAAAATCTTTGATCGCTGAAGATAGGGTAGCTGATCATGACCACCTCACATCAAAATTTGTAGGCGCGGCCATCAGTCGTGTAATCTGAATTATAAAATTCCAAAAATGATTCCAGTCTTTTTCCACAACCTGTCAAATTACGATTGTCATCTTTTTATCAAAGAGTTTGGTTGTGATGAAGGAAAAATTGATATTATACCTGAAAATAAGAAAAAATACATTGCTTTCACGAAATATATACCTGTTGCAGAATATATGAGTATGAAAGATTTATGGCAAGTTCTCTAGCAAAACTCGCCGAAAATTTGAAAGATGATCAATGTGTCGAGGTTAAGAAGTGTTTCCCTAACGATAAACACTTCAAATTATCAAGGAGAAAGGGTGTCTTTCCATGTAAGCATATGGATTCATTTGATGGACTTAAAGATGTTTCACTGCCACATAAGAAACAGTTCAAAGATAGCTTCAGTAATAACAATATCTCTAATAAAGAGTACAGACATGCGAAAACTGTATGGAAAACATTCCGTTGTTCGACTCTGAAGGAATATTCAGATTTATATTTGAAAACTGACGTTCTACTTCTGACCGACGTTTTTGAACAATTTCGTAATATTTGCATAACAGCTTATAAACTTGATCCAGCAAATTATTTCACGATTGCAGGCCTCAGCTGGGATGCCATGTAAAAAATAACTGGAATTGAACTGGAGCTTCTTACAGATATTGACATGTATTATTTTTTACAGAAGGGTATCAGAGGTGGAATCTGTCAAGCTACACTTAGATATGTGAGAGCCAACAACAAGTATATTCTGGACTACAATAAAAATCATCCAAGCAGTTACATGCTGTATTTGGACGCGAATAATATTTACGGTTGGGCTCTCTCACAATTCATACCACACGGAGAATTGGAATGGTTAAATGATGAAAAAATTTCAAAAATAGATGATGATTCATCTACCGGTTATTTTCTCGAAGTTGATATTGAATACCCTGACTCACTACATGATCTACACAATGATCTACCATTTTTAGCTGAAAACATGATTCCTCCAAAATCTAAATATATAAATAAGAAACTCATTCCAAATTTATACGATAAGTCAAAGTATATTATTCACTACCGTAATTTGAAACAGACAATTGAACACGGTTTGAAGATTGAAAAAATCCATAGAGTTATACAGTTCCAACAGTCAGCCTGGTTGAAGCAATATATTGATTTGAATACATCTATGAGACAGCTGGCTGAAAATGATTTCGAAAAAGACTTTTTCAAACTTATGAATAATGCGGTTTTTGGTAAAACTTCAGAGAATGTTGATAATCAAGTTGATATCAAATTACTGAATCATTGGGATGACATTGGCCGTAAATTGGGAGCTCAATCTTTGTTAGCTAAACCAAATATGAAAAATATCACGATATTCACAGAAAATTTGGTTGCGATACAATTTGAAACATTGAAAGTTCTGTACAACAAACCGATTTACATTGGACTCACAGTTTTGGATCTCTCGAAGATATTAATGTACGAATTCTTCTACGATTTTCTAAAAACAAAATACGGTGGCCAAGTCTCATTGTGCTACTGTGACACAGACAGCTTTGTATTATCAATTAAAACCGACGGTATCTACCGAGATCTTGCAGATAATATTGAAAAGTTTGATACTAGTAATTTCAGTCCTAAATAGATTTAGAATACCATTGAAGAATGAAGCAGTGTTGGGTTTGATGAAAGATGTATTAGGCGGGAAATTGATGTATGAATTCATCGCTTTGCGCCCAAAAATGTATGCGTATTGTACGGAGGATGGACAAGATGAATGGAAGAAAAAGGCGAAGGGTATCACAAAGAGTGTTGTCAATGATATTTTAACTGGAAATCATTACAAACAATGTCTGTTTCATAATGATATTATATATCAGAAGCAGTGCACATTCCGAAGTTATAAGCATACAATATATACAGTGGAACAAAACAAAATTGCACTCACATGCAACGACGATAAAAGATTCATATGTTCAGATGGTTATAGAACATCAGCGTGGGGTCACTATCTGATAAACAATCTGAAATATTAGTACCACACGGAATAGTTACAGTATTAATTTTTATCATTATGTTCACATATTCTATCTACAATTCAGAATTTGGCTGATGAACAAGCTAGAGCAGACATCGAGCTTCAGGGTACCGGGAAAAGTACCTGCCAACTGGAATATTCAGAGGAGCTCCATGTGATGATAAATTGATCTAGAAAATGTGTTATCGTAGAGTAAAATATTATATTTAAGAATACAATGTATTACATCTAATAAAATACTATATTTAAGAATACAATGTACTACATCCAATAAAATGGAATTTTGTCACAAGAATAGTAGTAAATTTCATTTAATATAACCTAACAATCCTAATGTGAATCGAAAAAATAGTAAACAGAAATTGATCAAATCGAGAACATATATTTATATAGCATCAGTAAGAGTTGCAGTTTATAGACATTTCTACATTCAAGCCCAATATGGGGCATATAAATTTGTGTGTGAATATACATGCAACAAATCCAGTAATTTCCACATACAGCATTGAGATGTGTCAAAAGAATATTATTGAGAATAAAACATGATATATCAATGAACAGAAACGCATCATCACACAATTACTTGATGATGTCATATACTCGTTATTCACTGATTAAATAAGCCACATAAGAGCAAGTTCATATCCACAAACTAATGAAGAGGGTAATATAAGGGTATTTGAGCTGTTCACCTATTCAACAGAATTGTTCAAACGCTGTTTATCGGTTCTACAGAGCAGTTTATCTAACCTGTTAAAAGCGGTTCATCAGAGCTGTTTATCAGTTTGTCAGAGCTGTTTATCGGTTCAACAGAGCGGTTCAAAGCGGTTCAAAAGCTGTTGAACCGCTTTGAACCGCTCTGTTGAACCGATAAACAGCTCTGACAAACTGATAAACAGCTCTGATGAACCGCTTTTAACAGGTTTGATAAACTGCTCTGTAGAACCGATAAACAGCGTTTGAACAATTCTGTTGAATAGGTGAACAGCTCAAATACCCTTATATTACCCTCTTCATTAGTTTGTGAATATAAACTTGCTCTTATGTGGCTTATTTAATCAGTGAATAACGAATATATGACATCATCAAGTAATTGTGTGATAATGCGTTTCTATTCATTGATATATCATGTTTAATTCTCAATAATATTCTTTTGACACATCTCAATGCTGTATGTGGAAATTACTGGATTTGTTGCATGTATATACACACACAAATTTATATGCCCCATATTGGGCTTGAATGTAGAAATGTCTATAAATTGCAACTGTTACTGATGCTATATAAATATATGTTCTCGATTTGATCAATTTCTGTTTACTATTTTTCGATTGACATTAGGATTGTTAGGTTATATTAAATAGAATTTACTACTATTCTTGTGACAAAATTCCATTTTATTGGATGTGGTACATTGTATTCTTGAATATAGTATTTTATTAGATGTAATACATTGTATTCTTAAATATAATATTTTACTCTACGATAACACATTTTCTAGATCAATTTATCATCACATGGAGCTCCTCTGAATATTCCAGTTGGCAGGTACTTTTCCCGGTACCCTGAAGCTCGATGTCTGCTCTAGCTTGTTCATCCGCCAAATTCTGAATTGTAGATAGAATATGTGAACATAATGATAAAAATTAATACTGTAACTATTCCGTGTGGTACTAATATTTCAGATTGTTTATCAGATAGTGACCCCACGCTAATGTTCTATAACCATCTGAACATATGAATCTTTTATCGTCGTTGCATGTAAGTGCAATTTTGTTTTGTTCCACTGTATATATTGTATGCTTATAACTTCGGAATGTGCACTGCTTCTGATATATAATATCATTTTGAAACAGACATTGTTTGTAATGATTTCCAGTTAAAATATCATTGACAACATTCTTTGTGATACCCTTCGCCTATTTCTTCCATTCATCTTGTCCATCCTCCGTACAATACGCATACATTTTTGGGCGCAAAGCGATGAATTCATACATCAATTTCCCGCCTAATACATCTTTCATCAAACCCAACACTGCTTCATTCTTCAATGGTATTCTAAATCTATTTAGGACTGAAATTACTAGTATCAAACTTTTCAATATTATCTGCAAGATCTCGGTAGATATCGTCGGTTTTAATTGATAATACAAAGCTGTCTGTGTCACAGTAGCACAATGAGACTTGGCCACCGTATTTTGTTTTTAGAAAATCGTAGAAGAATTCGTACATTAATAATTAATCGAGAGATCCAGAACGGTTAGTCCAATGTAAATCGGTTTGTTGTACAGAACTTTCAATTTTTCAAATTGTATCGCAACCAAATTTTCTGTGAATATCGTGATATTTTTCATATTTGGCTTAGCTAACAGAGATTGAGCTTCCAATTTACGGCCAATGTCATCCCAATGATTCAGTAATTTGATATCAACCCGATTATCAACATTCTCTGAAGTTTTACCAAAAACCGCATTATTCATAAGTTTGAAAAAGTCTTTTTCGAAATCATTTTCAGCCAGCTGTCTCATAGATGTATTCAAATCAATATATTGCTTCAACCAGGCTGACTGTTGGAACTGTATAACTCTATGGATTTTTTCAATCTTCAAACCGTGTTTAATTGCCTGTTTCAAATTACGGTAGTGAATAATATACTTTGACTTATCGTATAAATTTGGAATGAGTTTCTTATTTATATATTTAGATTTTGGAGGAATCATGTTTTCAGCTAAAAATGGTAGATCATTGTGTAGATCATGTAGTGAGTCAGGGTATTCAATATCAACTTCGAGAAAATAACCGGTAGATGAATCATCATCGATTTGTAAAAAGTCTATTTTTGAAATTTGTTCATCATTTAACCATTCAAATTTTCCGTGTGGTATGAATTGTGAGAGAGCCCAACCGTAAATATTATTCGCGTCCAAATACAGCATGTAACTGCTTGGATGATTTTTATTGTAGTCCAGAATATACTTGTTGTTGGCTCTCACATATCTAAGTGTAGCTTGACAGATTCCACCTCTGATACCCTTCTGTAAAAAATAGTACATGTCAATATCTGTAAGAAGCTCCAGTTCAATTCCAGTAATTTTTAACATGGCATCCCAGCTGAGGCCTGCAATCGTGAAATAATTTGCTGGATCAAGTTTATAAGCTGTTATGCAAATATTACGAAATTGTTCAAAAACGTCGGTCAGAAGTAGAACGTCAGTTTTCAAATATAAATCTGAATATTCCTTCAGAGTCGGACAACGGAATGTTTTCCATACAGTTTTCGCATGTCTGTACTCTTTATTAGAGATATTGTTATTACTGAAGCTATCTTTGAACTGTTTCTTATGTGGCAGTGAAACATCTTTTAGTCTATCAAATGGATCCATATGCTTATATGGAAAGATACCCTTTCTCCTTAATAATTTGAAGTGTTTATCGTTAGGGAAAAACTTCTTAACCTCAACACATTGATCATCTTTCAAATTTTCGGCGAGTTTTGCTAGAGAACTTGCCATAAATCTTTCATACTCATATATTCTGCAACAGGTATATATTTCGTGAAAGCAATGTATTTTTTCTTATTTTCAGGTATAATATCAATTTTTCCTTCATCACAACCAAACTCTTTGATAAAAAGATGACAATCGTAATTTGACAGGTTGTGGAAAAAGGCTGGCATCATTTTTGGAATTTTATAATCCAGATTACACGACTGATGTGCCGCGCCTACAAATTTTGATGTGAGGTGGTCATGATCAGCTACCCTATCTTCAGCAATCAAAGATTTTTCACAAATATGACATGTAGTAGCCTTGACAAATATTTCTTGCTCTTCTGCAGTTAATTTTGACATTGGGCGCACAATTTTCAAATAGTTATCATAAATTCTTCTAGCATCCTTGCAAAGCTGCTCCATGAATACCTTAGCACAATCTTCCCCTGTGTAAGTATAAAATTTACGCAGAGAATCATCAAATGAACATTTTATGTTATAAGCGAAGCTGTATGGAACGTGTATATGAGATTTATTTGTATAGCTAATATTTGAGTTGGATGGACATGAATGAATAGGTTTTTGGTAACACTCGAAATCTGAGTAAATTACAAATGGGACTCTCATTTTTCTTTCATAATTTTGGAATCTCAAAATGTTACCAGGAATTATATCCCCATTTCTATCTGTAACCAATTCTTCTGTTGGCATGATAGTACATATTTTATTGCAATCATTTGATTTATGTTGTTCAAATGATGCTTCGGTTGAAAAGAATACTAAGCATCCATCACAAAGTATTTTTTACCGCAGTGAGTTGATATCTGACTGCGAACTAATCGAGATAAATCCTCAATCCATACGTAGTGACCTATAGGGCCCTCCTCGATATATAATAAATTTATATGCGTTTCTAGAACTTTTTTTGTGTGATGAATCGGTCCAACTGTAGAGAATTTTTTGGTTTTAGCCTTATATTCCAGTCCAAATACGTTAACAGATATATTATTCATATCTTCAAATCTAGGTATTTTATTCACTTTCAGCGGGAAATTTAGGGAATCATATTTTAAAACTTTGGAGAAATTTTTATTCACAGGATGTAAAGCTGAAACTACCGCCCACAGAAAGCAGTATTCGTCATTATTTTCAACATTGATACAAGCACGTTTGTCCTTTATTTGTTCCAGAAGATCTATAAATGATGACCCGCGTATAGGTTTATATTGATTAATATTGAGTTCCAAATGAGCGATTTGTTTCAGTGCCCAGCCTGAATCACGTTCTTGGATCTCTTCACATTTAGTTCCGATTGTTGCACACATTTTGTCGTAAATATCCGAGAACCCATTTTTTGATTGTGTTATAACTTCAAATTTAGTGTTGAATGATTTTAATTCCCCCGGATTGTTTTCATCTATATAATAACAGAATAACTCAATATTAAATTTAACTCCAGAACTGTGAGATGTTATGATGCCCGCAATTAGATCATGAACAGTGTCCTTCAAGTTACTCAAGAATCCTTTGATATCAATTCCCGAACCGTTGATGCGATAACTTGCGATTCGACTTTTGAAGCTTGTAGAAATTTCAACAATATTTTGTTTGAATGGCTTTACCGATAAATTGATATGTTTTTGAGATCTCAAGTGACCACCATATTTTCTCAGGGACGGAAAATTTATGTTACATCTCTCACACGTCGACAATAAATTTGATTTTGAATCTTTCTTAATTGTAAACTTACTTTTTGATCGTTTCCTCTTCTTTATCAACGGTTCTTCATCGTCATGGTTATGCTCTATGAATTGTTTACCATTATTGGACTGTAGACCGCAAATATCGCAAAGATGGACATCTCGATGGTTTTTGTTGATATGTCTTGAAAAATTATCGCTACGGCTAAATTTCGAGCTACAAATTCTGCACTTGTATTGTTCATTGGATTCACCGCAAAACATTATGTGTCGTCTCAAATTATCTTTATTCGCAAATTTTTTCCCACACTTCATACAAACAAACATTTTTTCTTTCATCTGCACTCAACGAACGCTCGCAGTATAATGACCGAATGATGTAAGCAAAATCTATTTATGTGTGGAAAACCATCAACCCTGCTGCTTAATATAACGAACTTTTCTGCTAATGGGGTGCATAATTAATCACAAACATATGGTCATATGCGGGTGCGATCAATATTTTGCTGATCTTGGAGTTGAATTTAACTCTTGATAACTTTGATCCATCCTCCTGATGTCATTCAATCTATACCTGTGAATTTGGGAGGATGTAGGCTGAGTTAGAACATACCTGACTTCCCTACTGCTGGAAACGCAAAATTTTGTGCATCTGAGGACGAATCCATTCGTATTATGTTGTATTGGACAGATTATTTGTGATTTGCGATACTTTGAAACTGCTCAGAATGTGGTTATTTTGACTTATTTCAAACTTCATATAACTGCAGATAGCGCTCTGAAAACACATAATATGATGTTTTCGTTTATAGATTCATACATATTATGAGGTCCTGAATAGGAATATGAACTTTGTGATTGTGAGAATCTGCGCAGAAAAGCGTGATTTCGACTTATTCCAAAGGTTGTAAAACTGCAAATAGCACACTAAAAACACGAAATATGATGTATTTGGTGCTAGATTCTGCCAGATAACGCACTTTCGAAGCAAAATCTTGCTTCTGAGCAGATTAACAGAGTCAAAAATTTCTCAACGAGACCCAGAAAAAAATTCGATAACTTGCTAGAAACGCAAAATTCTGTGCATTCAAGGACGGATTCATGCGTATTATGTTGTATTGGATAGATTTATGTAATTAGCGATACTTTGAAACTGCTCAGAATGTGGTAATTTTGACTTATTTCAAACTTCACATAACTGCAGATAGCGCTCTGGAAACAAGAGATATGATGTTTTTGTCGACAGATTCATATATATTATGAGGTCCTGAATAGGCATATGAACTTTTTGATTGTGAAAATTTGCGCGGAAAAGCGTGATTTCGACTTATTCCAAAGTTTGTAAAGCTGCAAATAGCACTCTAAAAACACGAAATATGATGTATTTGGTGCTAGATTCTGCCATATAACGCACATTTGAAGCAAAATCTTGCTTCTAAGCAGATTTATAGAGTCAAAAATTTCTCAACGAGACTCAGGAAAAACGCCGATAGCTTGCTGGAAACGCAGAATGTTGTGCATTTGGGGACGGAATCATGCGTATTATGTTGTATTGGATAGATTTATGTGATTTGCGATACTTTGAAACTGCTCAGAATGTGGTAATTTTGACTTACTTCAAACTTCACATAACTGCAGATAGCGCTCTGAAAACACGAGATATGATGTTTTTGTCAATAAATCCATACATATTATGAGGTCCCGAATAGGAATATGAACTTTTTGATGGTGAAAATCTTGCGAAAAAGCGTGATTTTGACTTATTCCAAAGTTTGTAAAACTGCAAATAGCACTCTAAAAACACAAAATATGATGTATTTGAGGCTAGATTCTGCCATATAACGCACTTTTGAAGCGAAATTTTGCTTCTGAGCAGATTTACAGAGTCGAAAATCTCTAAACGAGACTTAGAAAAAACGCCGATAACTTGCTGGAAACGCAAAATTTTGTGCATTTGAGGACGGATTCATGCGTATTATGTTGTATTGGATAGATTTATGTGATTTGCGATACTTTAAAACTGCTCAGAATGTGGTAACTTTGACTTATTTCAAACTTCATATAACTGCAGATAGCGCTCTGAAAACACGAAATATGATGTTTTTGTCAATGGAATCATACATATTATGAGGTCCTGAATAGGAATATGAACTTTTTGATTGTGAAAATCTTGCGGAAAAGCGTGATTTCGACTCATTCCAAAGTTTGTAAAACTGCAAATAGCACTCTAAAAACACAAAATATGATGTATTTGGAGCTAGATTCTGCCATATAACGCACTTTTGAAGCAAAATCTTGCTTCTGAGCAGATTTATATAGTCAAAGATCTATCAACGAGACTCAGAAAAAACGCCGATAACTTGCTGGAAACGCAAAATTTTGTGCACTTGAGGACGGATTCATGCGTATTATGTTGTATTGGATAGATTTATGTGATTTGCGATACTTTGAAACTGCTCAGAATGTGGTAACTTTGACTTATTTCAAACTTCATATAACTGCAGATAGCGCTCTGAAAACACGAAATATGATTTTTTTGTCGATAGATTCATACATATTATGAGGTCCTGAATAGGAATATGAACTTTTTGATTGTGAAAATCTTGCGGAAAAGCGTGATTTCGACTTATTCCAAAGTTTGTAAAACTGCAAATAGCACTCTAAAAACACAAAATATGATGTATTTGGAGCTAGATTCTGCCATATAACGCACTTTCGAAGCATAATCTTGCTTCTGAGCAGATTTACAGAGTCAAAAATCTCCAAACGAGACTTAGAAAAAACGCCGATAACTTGCTGGAAACGCAAAATTTTGTGCATTTGAGGACGGATTCATGCGTATTATGTTGTATTGGATAGATTTATGTGATTTGCGATACTTTAAAACTGCTCAGAATGTGGTAACTTTGACTTATTTCAAACTTCATATAACTGCAGATAGCGCTCTGAAAACACGAAATATGATGTTTTTGTCAATGGAATCATACATATTATGAGGTCCTGAATAGGAATATGAACTTTTTGATTGTAAAAATCTTGCGGAAAAGCGTGATTGCGACTCATTCCAAAGTTTGTAAAACTGCAAATAGCACTCTAAAAACACAAAATATGATGTATTTGGTGCTAGATTCTGCCATATAACGCACTTTTGAAGCAAAATCTTGCTTCTGAGCAGATTTATAGAGTCAAAGATCTATCAACGAGACTCAGAAAAAACGCCGATAACTTGCTGGAAACGCATAAATTTGTGCATTTGAGGACGGATCCATGCGTATTATGTTGTATTGGATATATTCATGAGATTTGCGATACTTTGAAACTGCTCAGAATGTGGTAATTTTGACTTATATCAAACTTCATATAACTACAGATAGCGCTCTGAAAACACGAAATATGATGTTTTTGTTAATAGATTCATACATATTATGAGGTACTGAATAGGAATATGAACTTTTTGATAGTGAAAATCTGCGCGGAAAAGCGTGATTTCGACTTTCCCAAAGTTTGCAAAACTGCAGATAGCACTCTGAAAACACAAAATATGATGTATTTGGTGCTAGATTCTGCCATATAACGCACTTCTGAAGCAAAATCTTGCTTCTGAGCAGATTTACAGTGTCGAAAATTTCTCAACGAGACTCAAGAAAAAACGCCGGAAACTTGCTGGAAACGCAAAATTTTGTGCATCTGAGGACGGTTTCATGCGTCTTATGTTGTATTGGATAGATTTATGTGAATCGCGATACTTTGAAACTACTCAGAATGTGGTAATTTTGACTTATTTCAAACTTCATATAACTGCAGATAGCGCTCTGAAAACACGGAATATGATGTTTTTGTCAATAGATTCATACATATTATGGGGTCCTTAATAGGAATATGAACTTTTTGATTGTGAAAATCTGCGCGGAAAAGCGTGATTTCGACTTATTCCAAAGTTTGTAAAACTGCAAATAGCACTCTTAAAACACGAAATATGATGCATTTGGTGCTAGATTCTGCCATATAACGCACTTTTGAAGCAAAATCTTGCTTCTGAGCAAATTTACAGAGTCAAAAATTTCTCAACGAGACTTAGAAAAAACGCCGATAACTTGCTGGAAACGCAAAATTTTGTGCATTTGAGGACGGATTCATGCGTATTATGTTGTATTCGATAGATTTATGTGATTTGAGATACTTTGAAACTGCTCAGAATGTGGTAATTTTGACTTATTTCAAACTTCATATAACTGCAGATAGCGCTCTGAAAACACGAAATATGATGTTTTTGTCGATGAATTCATACATATTATGAGGTCCTGAATAGGAACATGAACTTTTTGATTGTGAAAATCTGTGCGGAAAAGCGTGATTTTGACTTATCCCAAAGTTTGTGAAACTGCAAATAGCACTCTAAAAACACTGAATATGATGTATTTGATGCTAGAATCTGCCATATAACGCACTCTTGAAGCAAAATCTTGCTTCTGAACAGATTTACAAAGTCAAAAATTTCTCAACGAGACTCAGAAGAAACGCCGATAACTTGCTGAAAACGCAAGATTTTGTGCATTTTAGGACCGATTAATGCGTATTATGTTGTATCGGATAGATTTATGTGATTTGCGATACTTTGAAACTGCTCAGAATGTGGTAATTTTGACTTATTTCAAACTTCATATAACTGCAGATAGCGCTCTGGAAACACGAAATATGATGTTTTTATTGATAGATTCATACATATTATGAGGCCTTGAATAGGAATATGAACTTTTTGATTGTGAGAATCTGCGCGGAAAAGCATGATTTCGACTTATTCCAGAATTTGTAAAACTGCAAATAGCACTCTAAAAGCACGGAATATGATGTATTTGGTGCTAGATTCTGCCATATAACGCAATTTTGAAGCAAAATCTTGCTTGTGAGCAGATTTACAGAGTCAAAAATTTCTCAACGAGACTCAGGATAAACGCCGATAACCTGCTGGAAACGCAGAATTTTGTGCATTTGAGGACGGATTAATGCGTATTATGTTGTATTATATAGATTTATGTGATTTGCGATACTTTGAAACTGCTCAGAATGTGGTAGTTTTGACTTATTTCAAACTTCATATAACTGCAGATAGCGCTCTGAAAACACAAAAAATGATGTTTTCGTTAATAGATTCATACATATCAAGAGGTCCTGAATGGGAATATGAGCTTTTTGATTGTGAAAATCTGCGCGGAAAAGCGTGATTTTGACTCATTCCAAAGTTTGTAAGACCGCAAATAGCACTCTGAAAACACGAAATATGATGTATCTGGTGCTAGATTCTGCCATATAACGCACTTTTGAAGCAAATCTTGCTTCTGAGCAGATTAACAGAGTCAAAAATTTCTCAACGCAACACGAGATATGATGTTTTTGTCAATAGATTCATACATATTATGAGGTCCTGAATAGAAATATGAACTTTTTGATCGTGAAAATCTTCGCGAAAAAGCGTGATTTCGACTTGATCCAAAGTTTGTAAAACCGCAAATAGCACTCTAAAAACACGAAATATTATGTATTTGAGTAGTAATGTAACACCGATTCTGGACCAGATAACGATCTAAGATTTCAAAGATAACGCGAGCAGTGACGTTATCTAAACAGCGGTGACGTTATCAGAACATTTACGAGTGGCGCCATCTCTTGAGCAGTGGTGAGTGGCGCCACCTATCATCCAACAGACTAACTAGCGTTGAATGGAGAAGATTTCTATTTTTCTGTTTTTGCGTGTGGCGCCATCTATTATTCACTAGATGAACTACTAATTGATGTGATAGATCTCTGTACCATGAATGACAATACTAACGTTAAATGCAGAGATTTCTTCTTTGTGTGTGGCGCTTTCTTTTTTCCAGTAAATGAACCACTAATTGACGTAGATAAAAAGGTCTCTGTGACGTTATTTATACATTTACCAGTGACGCCATCTTTTTGAGTTGCGTGACGAATGGTGTCACCTATTATTCAATAGACTAACTAGCGTTTATGAAAAAGATTTCTATTCTTGTGTGTGACGCTATCTATTATTCACTAGACGATCTACATATTGAAGTAAATATCAAGATAGAGCTTTATATTATGAGTAGCGCAATTTATCATTCAATAAATTAGCTAGTAGGGAAAAAAAAAATCAGAATATTCTATTTACCAATTTTTGCAAATGATTCACAATAATTGAGTGATGCAATGTTTTATCCGCATAAATATTCCACTCGTCAAATCATAAATTTAAGACTTTGGATTAATTATTTTTGTTTCACAATAATTAACGGATGCAATGTTTTATCTGCATAAATATTCCACTCCTTTGATCATAAATTTGAGACTTTAGATTAATTATTTTCGATAAGTGAATTTGTATCACGTTTTTTCCATTTTTCATGGGGTTATCAACGACTTATTTTTATATTACATAAAGAAATTTGCACAAATTAGTATTCGCAAGTGGACCATGAAGATTTTTGATAAGTGGTGGGGTATATACTTTAAAAAGCTCAATTGAACGAAAAGTCAATTTATTATATCAGTTTAAATCAAAAAATTTTTTGAAGCAGAGCAGAAAAATGGACCGTAAGTATTAAATGTTTTATTTGATTGTAATATTTATATAAATGTGTTTTTATCACATTTTTTAGAAATTCAAGAAAGAATGAATAGGGCCATGAATACCCAAGCCTTTATAGTGATTTATCTTAGAGTAAGTCAATGAAATTTTAATGATTTTCTTTTTCATCAAAAAAATTAAAAATTGTGTTTTTTCAGGATAGGAACTTTGATGAGATTTACCTTGAGGTTGCGCCCCCTCAAGCTGTTAGAGTATATAGGGGGCCAATCGAAGGGTTGAGCGGGGTCTTTGAGCTGGCGAAGCTCAATAGAAGATATTATTGTTCGCCAGTGTAAAAGGTATATTTTTTAATTATTTTTTGAGAGTTTTTTGATTTAATGTTTTATTTTTTTTTATTTATAGACCTCATTTCATCCAGAGCTTCTATCTCTAGTTGAGGGGAGGGAGCATTAGTATAAGTAATTAGCATTAGTTTTTTTTATATTCTAGATATATTTTTATTAAGTTTTGTATTCTTAGATTTTTTCCTTTTTTTTGTAGATAATAAATTATATATTAATCATTTATTGAATTTTTTACTATACATTGGTGAATAATATAAACAAGAGACTGATGAAACACCTCAAAAACAATTGAAAATCACATCAAATGTTTTCAAATGTTTTATTCATTCATACATACGTATTCTTTAATTTTAAACACTTTGTATCCTTTTATTTCAAATACTCTGTATAATTCTAAATCTCAGATGATAACCTTTGACATTGATATCAATAAACTAGATTGAACAAGTAAAATGTACTACGTGCTTTCCTTGGGAATGAGATAGTTGGCATCATTCACTTGTCTTGTGAGTCTTAAAATAAATTATTTTCTGAAGAAGTCAATTGTCGCATATGATTCATTATTTTAGTTTTTTTTGGTTGAATAAAAATTGAAATTTGCATGTCACAATAGCTAAGACATATTTCCAACTTTTTTTGAGAAGTTTTTTACTATCAGTCTGTGATATGAGTGGATTGAGTTGAATCAATTTTTTTGGGAACTATTGCAATATAGGTATGTATTACCTTTTTAATATTTTAACTGAATTCACTTCTTTATGCATTAGTCCTAAATATCATAGTATTTATCAATAAGAATTAAAATATGTTTTGCATAATATTTAATATTACACTAATCAGAAAATGACGAGTTTTTAAGTCGATCGAATTGACTGGAAAAATTTGAGAGCCACTGGAATATTGCTATTGTAGTTTGGCGGATGTATCCTCACCCCTAGCAGGTAGCTAGAGGCAACATTCTTGAGTGTGGATTCTTTGAATGGGGGTGAAAAACCCAAGAGAAGTGTGAGTGTCTCGCTTTGTAATTTAAAGTTAGTTGTGTTCGAGATTGTGAAATGTGAAATGTGCTTGTCCATAGTTCCCCGCCAAGATTTTTTCTTGAGAAGTCGTGTAAATTTACTTCAACGTTATAGTATGTATTAGAGCATAATTATTCTTTTTTTAGATGTTTTTCAACTGGATATTGGTATTCAACTAAAATAAGTTCTTTGTCCTGGATTTTGATGCTTCAAAAAAACCAAGAGAAAATTGTTTTGGATGAGCTTGACAAGAAGAAAATAGAATAATTAGGTGAGTACAATTTTATTTTTTTTTGGGGAATTTACAATTTATTTATACATTTCAATGAATTTTTTTTAAAAACTACTCTATACAATAACTACAAGCTATACTTGAATTCCATATAAATAATTGATCTAAACATAGATAACAGTGATAGTTATCAGTATCGCAGAGTAACGAATATATTTCACTGTCTAATTTGATGCTATGTTCTTGTTTTATATTCGAACAGTAGTACATTCCTGATATGATATTTTCAATATTTGTAAACGTAGAAAAAGTAAATACTGGAAAATCGGGGTCATCTAGTAATATATGAGTACAATTTTCACAAAGACGTCTCATATACCAATAGTGAGGTTGTATTTCTGGTAATAACCATAATCTGTATTTCAAATTGATATGATTTTCATTATTAAAACAAAATTGTAGAACATTTTCCATATTTAAATTTTCAATTTGTGTAGGATTAATTGCATAATAATCCCAAGCAGTTGACACTTCATTACACTCGTCATCTGACGATGATGAAGATGTGCTCTCCCAACCTAATGCTATCTCATTCGCCATATTAGCTGTAAGATCAGTATTTATTAGGGAAGGTATTGATTCACAAATTTCATCAAATTGTCTGAAAATATATGATACATTAGGTGACATTTCCAACAAAATATTTGGCTTTTAATATGAAGAATGAAAAAAAAATTAATTAATGATTATTATTTTTTTTTCTGCTAACAAATGGAAATAAGAATAAAAAATTGAATCTACGTTATTAACTTTCTGTAAAACGAATATTCACAACAATGTCATTCACTTTTTCAATGTGAAAATGAACATTAATTAATTCACTTCTTTGAACATCACTCAAAGTTGCAAAATTATCTGAGAAAACAACTTTGAATTCCCTCGTTGTTACGATTAGTTTTGGTCCATATCTGGTATTGATTATGTCAGCTTTTTTTATTTGATATTTTTTATTTTCATCCAGTTTACCGATGTTTATAGTTGGCACTTGAGCATCTGAAGACCCCAGTGCATTAAAAAAGTCTAGTTTACTCATTTTTTGTTTTTTTTCTATTTTTTGTTCTTGTCTTGCTTTCTTACTGAGAACAAAAAATATATCTTAATATTAATATAAGAAATTATAAAGAGAAACAAACTTACGTATTTTAGGTTGACTTGAGAGTCTATTATGATGGACTGATATGTATTAATTGTGTATTCCCATATTTATAGTAAGAAGAATGTTTTTTTCTCTATAAAAAATATATCAAAATTTGAAAAAATGCAATGAAACCATATGCAAATAAAAAATTATGCAACACATGAAATATTCTTATCAGAAATATATCATTGATTGACATTGGAAAAAAATTTCTATAAAAAATATATCAGAATTAAAAAAATGTAATGAAACCATATGCAAATAAAAAATTATGCAACACATGAAATATTCTTATCAGAAATATATCATTGATTGACATTGGGGAAAAAATAGAATGCACATTCATATAAATAATATTTAACACACAATTATCATCTTATTAAAAAACTTGTGAAACGGACTTTTATTATTCGTGAATTGCAGAGAGTAACTTGAAGGTAATAACATTGCTCATTGCCTCACAAAAATCAAAAAACACATATTCAATAAGAATATATATATAGTAATAGGTGTTTTAGTAACTATAGTTTCAGAAATGGCTGTTTGGGAAGTTCTAACCTCATCATTCAAAAATCGTATTCATTGTGGGAAAATCACGAATACAGATGATATTATCGACCCTGGGGCATTTTTGGATCAATGCTTATTCATATTGCTGGAGAAAGTGGGACAATTCATTTATGAATATCGATCCCCAGTGAAGATAAACTGTGAGCTGCGTTGTGAATATGTACTTGAAAAACAAGGTATTTTAAAAAAAATCCTAATTTATCATAACTCAAGAATGATGCCCATGACATTGTCTGACGACTTTACTATTTGGTTTGATCAGAATGTAAGAAGTGTCATATTGACTCATATGTCAGAGTTTCAAGAGCGGGATAGTGGAAAAGCCCTAAGTAGAATATTAAACTTAAGAGTAAGTTTCAAAAAAAATTCTTACATTTTTTTTTTCTTAAAAAAAAACAAAATTCTCTAGGTCAATATTAGCAAGTGTGATGCAACAAATTCTGGAGGATCAACATATATCAATCTTCCCGAATCTATCAAAAACCGGAAAGCTGTGATAAATGTAAAAAATAGTGATAATAAGTGTTTTATTTGGGCACTTTCATCGGCTATGTTCCCCGCTGATAGTCATTCAGATCGTGTTAGTTCATATCCTCAAAATCATAGTGAAATATTCAATTTATCTGATATTCAATTTCCAACTCCACTATGTGAGATAATCAAATTCGAAAAAAAAAATAATATATCAATTAATATTTATGGAATAGAATATAATACTATAGATAAAAGATATACAATCAACGGCCCCTTACATTACACACATAAAAAGGTTGAACGACATGTCAACTTACTTTTTTGGACAAAAGAAGAGAATGGGCATTATGCTTGGATCAAATCATTATCCCGTCGTTTATCAAGACAACTGTCTAATTATGGACATAAATGTTACATATGTGATAGATGTTTACAATACTTTTCGAGTGAATGTCTATTAGAAAATCATGAAAGTTATTGTTGCAAAATGGATGCTGTTAAAATTGAAATACCAACAGAAACAGAAATGTGGGTGAAATTCAAAAATTATTCTAGAAAAGAAAGACATCCATTTGTAGTTAATGCTTAACAATACCCATTCACACTTGTCAACCAAACACTAGTAAATCATATACATTTGAATATCAGAATCATATAGCATGTGCAGTTGCCTACAAAGTTGTATGTTCATATAATGATTCTTCATCATTTTTTGAACCATATCGCGGACCTAAAGCAGCAAAATGGTTTATTGATAGATTGAAAAATGTTGTAAAAATTGTTGAGACATTCTATGAGAATGAGATTCCTCTTAAAATGAGTAATGAGAATTGGACAGATTTTGATGATGCAACATTTTGTCATATTTGTGAGGAGAAGCTTATCGAATCGGAAGAAAAAGTTAAAGATCACTGTCACCTCACAGGTATTTTATTTTTTCATCAATTAAATATAGAAAAAGATCTCACACTTTCTCAAACAACTCTAGGTTTGTACAGAGGTGCGGCCCATGCAAGCTGCAACTTGAATTATAAACTACCAAAATATATCCCAATTTTTTTCCACAATTTGAGTGGATATGATAGCCATCTAATAGTAAAAGAATTCGGAGTTGATGAAGAGCAAATAACAATAATTCCAAATAATAGTGAAAAATATATTTCATTCTCATTAGCAGTTGGGAAAATGCAGATTCGTTTCTTAGATTCTTTGCAGTGAGTTAACTTCTTATAAATATCAAATAATCCATTAGAAAAAAAAAGCTTTCTCATTTAGATTTTTTTTATGCTTGTAGATTTATGAATAGTTCACTAGAAAAAGCTAGTCACATATTTAGACAAAGAAGACTTCAAAATAATGAATAAGTACTATCCAAATAAAGTCAAAAACGATTTATTATTGAGAAAAGGTGTTTTCCCATATGATTATATGAACTCGTGGGATCGAATGGAAGAAACAGTATTACCTCCGAAAGAGCTTTTTTTCTCAAGATTGAAAAATGAGAATATTAGCGCTAAAGACTATGAACATGCTCAAAAAATATGGAATACTTTCAATTTAGATACTTTGGGGGATTATCTAGAGTTATATCTTCAAACAGACGTTATACTTCTAGCTGATATATTCGAAAACTTTCGAAATGTTAGTCTGAAAGCCTATAATTTAGATCCTGCTCATTATTTCACAACGCCAGGTATAATATAAAAAAAATCATAATACAACTTTTTATAACTACTTTTTTGTAGGGTTTTGCATGGGATGCTATGTTGAAGCTGACAAGAGTAAATTTACAATTGCTAACTGATATTGATATGATTCTCTTCTTTGAGCAAGGAATCAGAGGAGGAATTTGTCAATGCAGTAATCGCTACGCAAAATCAAACAATAAATTTATGTCTACATATTGTGCAACAGAACAAGAGGCTTATTTGATGTATTTTGATGCCTGCAATTTATATGGATGGGCTATGACGCAATGTCTACCCTATGGTGGGTTTGAATGGTTATCACAAAAAGATATATCAGATCTTAATGTGATGAATATATCAAATTATAGTTTAATTGGTTATGTATTAGAAGTGGATTTAGAGTATCCAAGACATTTACATGATCTCCATAAAGATTTCCCATTATGTTGTGAGCATGAGAAACCTAAGAACTCCAATATAACGAAATTAATGACAACTCTTAATAATAAAGTAAAATATATTATTCATTATCAAAATTTACAACAAGCTTCAACATTTGGTATGAAATTAACAAAAATACATAGAGCTATCAGATTCAATCAATCATTGTGGTTAAAAAGCTATATTGATTTAAATACAGAGTTTAGGAAGAACGCCAAAAATAATTTTGAAAGAGATCGATTTAAATTGAATAATAATGCAATTTTTGGCAAAAGTATGGAGAATATTCGGAATCACAGAGATATAAAACTTGAAACACAATGGGATGGACGTTATGGGGCTCAAAAAATGGTGATAAAACCAAATTTGAAAAAAATTATTCCTTTTTCTGAAAATTTGGTATCCATGGAATTTAATAAGTTATCAATAAAATTTAACAGACCCATTTATATTGGCATGATAATTCTTGATTTGAGTAAGGTACTTATGTATGATTTTCACTATAATTACGTACATAAAAAATTTCAAAAACCTAAATTATTATATCAAGATACTGACTCACTAATTTATCGCTTCACTGAAAATCCCTATAAAATTATAAGAGAAGATTTGCACCGATTTGATACTTCAAACTATTCTAGAGATAATCACTATGGAATACCTCAGGCAAATGCAAAAATTGTTGGATTGTTTAAGGATGAAAATGGTGGGAAAATTATGAGCGAATTTGCAGGGCTTGCATCCAAAATGTATTCATATAGACTGGAAAACAACGAATCATTTTCTAAAGTAAAAGGAATATCCACTACAGTTACTAAAACATTGACTATAGATGATTATAAGAATGCATTATTCCAGAATAAAAAGTTATATCGCACACAAAACAATATCATATCAAGAAATCATAACATTTTTTCAGTTGAAATTAATAAACTCACTTTAAATGCAGATGATGATAAGCGATACTTATAAGAAGGGAACACAGATACATTACCTTGGGGGCACTATTCTATTTGTGAAGAAAACAATAGTCAGGAGTGTAATAATATTATTATAATAGATAAATTTTTTTAATGTAATATATGAGGGAAAAAATTTACAATAGTAATTAGATGCTCACACTATAAAACATTGTCTTTATGTATCCATGAATTATGTGATGAGTCAAACTCTAACCATTTTACATATACTTGAGAACCTTTTTTCTTCAAAACTTTCTCAACTAAATAAATATTTGGATGTTTAGTTTTTTGGAGTCTTCCTCATAAAATCCACCTGCGATTGATCTATCTTGATAATCTTTTAACCTGTATGTTTTTGGGTTTGTTAAATTTATTTTTGAAATAGTAAAAATTTCAGTTGACCAGTTGGGTGTGTAACCTTTTTCAAAAACATTTTTCAATTTGGATACTCTAACAGAATCACCAACCATCAATTTACCTCGACCTCTTATTTTTATATTATTATAAACTGTATCCAATAAATATTTTTTATTTTTATTATTAACACTATTTGGAGTCATTTTTATTTTGCTATGTTTTGTATTATTATAAGAGTTGATTAATTTCGGTAGAATATCTATCCATCTATGTGAACCACGATAGCTAAACTCACGATACATATTATTCTTCAAAGTTCGATTGAATCTCTCTACAACACTTGCTTTTAAATTACTATATGTTGAATAATGATTAATATTATAACTTTGCATCATTTTCTCAAACTTTTATTATAAAATTCTTTTCCATGATCAGTTTGTTGATTTAGAGGTCGCCTATTTTGTTGAAGAATATTTTCAAAAGCATTTACTATTGCATCAGCAGATTTTGTTTTGATAGGTTTAGCCCAAGCGTATTTAGAAAAAACATCAATCACTGTCAACATATATTTATTACCACTATTTTCTCTTGCATAAGGAATCATTTCCACTAAATCAGCTTGCCACAAATCATCAATATCTCGAGTTATAACTCGACGTATAACATAATTCCTTCGGGCTGGTTTATGTAGTTCATCCACTATAGTTTTTTTTGACAATTTTTTGTATAGTTCTATTCTTAGTGACAATTTTTTCTAGATTATAATTCCATATAACTTAATATGACTACCTGCAGGTATTTTACTAAAAGGAAAGAATAATACCTCCAATACACAATTCTATAAAATCTTAAATCTTCTCTATATTGTTTATTCGAAGATATTGCTTGAACTTTCATTTCAAATAAATGAAGCATCTCATATCCATCACATTGCTTTTATAATAACACCTATCTCCATTTTTCCTTATCTCCATTTTTTTTTATACATCAAAAAAATTTAATAATTTTTTCACTTTGGTGAAAGTCTTCTTTTTGAATTAGTTTCACAGCTTCAACTTAATGCTCTTTAGAATCTTCATATATTTTGTTTAAAGACTCTTTCGAGTCGATCGTTTGTAGTTTCTTCAAATTTTCACGTAGTTTATCCAAAGCCTCTAATTGTTGTTTTTGTTTAAAATTGGATGAATTATCTTCTATCAAATCACTTTCATCTTTGCCAATTGTTCTATTATTTCTATACACTTCTTCCTCAATTTTATCTTTAACTACATTTTTTAATTCATTCATTTCATGTTGTATCACTATGATTTTATTGTTGATAGTTTTTTCTACGTCTTTAATACGCTCATCCAAATATTTCTCCGTTATAATATCACTCGAATCATGTATTTTCCCAATATTTGAAAATTGTCTTCCATTTAAATCTATATTTCCATAAATATCATACCTTAATATTGAATTATTTGACTCATTTCTTTTTCTCTTTGAAAATCGTCTACCAAATTTATCTACCGACATAATTAATAGTTCTCAATCTCTCTAAGTTAAAATAAAAGCTTCTTCTCTTGACAGCAGATATAAAAATGTTCATTTTTGAAGTGAATTCATTCTATTATATTACATTCTCTCAATTCTTCAAGTATTGACATAATTTCATTATCATGATTTGTGTGTCCACTCTGTTTGGATGCTAATAATAATTGTAATCTATTAACCAATTCGTTTGCATTATCCCAATAGACATACTCGCGTTTATAATTGGAGAATTTCATGTTGAATGGTTAAACTCCAAAACCTGTAGGTGAATATTTTTTGGTTTGCACTTTTTTTCTTGTTGAAGCTCGAAACCCTCTTTTTTTCACTTGAAAACGGTTTAATTATTTTGAAATATTTTGGATAAGTGGATCTTTTCAACATATTATTTGATTGCTTATGTGCTTGTGTATGATTTAAAATTCTTAAATATTCGTTTACATCTTCCGCAGTATAATGTTCAGGATTTTTCATGAATATGAGTTCATAAAGTCCTTTTGTTCCATTATATACTTGATCATCAATTATTATATCATTTTTATCTATTTCTATCTCTTTTTTACCCAATATAAATTTATCACGATCTTCTATATTTTTTATTGCATAAATAGTATCCAAATCCTTATCTTTATTCAAAAATTTCAGAAGATATTCACTAGCCAAGTCTCCAAATTTTAGCTTTAGGGATTCCATTTCGGTTTGTCCTTGAGGAGTATTCAAAATACCTCTAGCAACTGAAGTTGGTGACATTTGAGGTGTGCTTTCAAATACTTCCTCATTGTCACTGCTTTCATTCACTTCCACTTTAGCAGAACTTGTTGTTGTATCAAATTCTAATTTTGGAATTGGATGCTGTTTCAATTTTTTTTTATGTATCCTTATTTTCTTTGAATTTGAGGGTATTTTTTTTGCTATAGTGTTTTCACTATTTATTTCATATTTTGTATTATTCACTAGTTCTTGAAGTGGTTGTGTTATAGGTTTAAATGTTTCTTGTAACATAATATCACTATTCATTTTATTATGTTTCAATGGATTGAACTTTTGTTTGAGCACTTTACTCACTTTAATTATTTCGTGGAGCGTTTTTTTATTATCCATTAAAGTAAACTCCTAGATGGATTTGAGATTAAGAAATGTATCCAATTCTTTGCGATATCGACCTTCTTGCTCACTATCCTTATCTATAACTGCGAATCCATATTTACTATCTCAACATTTTATACAGAATTCTTTAAATTTATTAAATGTCATATCACTATTTACATGATCGTCATATATATGATGTAAATTGGTTTCATCTTGTTTAAATATGATGATAAAATTTGCATTATCCCTAATCAAATGTTTTGGTATTTTTGCATATGATTGTGAAAGATAAAAACAATCAATCTCATTATGTCTACCCATACTAAAATAATCACGCATACAATCTTGTTTATCACATGCAATATCATCAAAAACAATTATTGAATAGGATCGCGCTTCATTTGGTTTTAAAATTTCAGTATCCACATTATAGGAGAAATATTTCATACCCTTTACTCTAGAAACACATTTTTCTAGAAATTTATATTTTGGTTGTTGTGAAGACTTAGAGTATACATAAATATTCTTGAATTTCAATCCATTTGGATGTGTAAGAAGACTAAGAAGAATATTAGTCTTTCCACAATTACTAGGACCCACAATAATACTTCTTATACTATTAGGTAAAAGTTTGCTATGTTTTTTCAAGTGAGAATTAGTTTGTATAGCATCAAAATTGTGAACTGAAAGATGCTCTTTCTGCTTAATGAATTCCATGATTACTACTAATCTTTTATATAAAAGCTGTTGTATATATACAAATAAGGTCAGTACTAAAAAATTATTCAATGTTAACATATCACAGAGCTGGTAAAGGTTTACTTAATAAGGCAATTAACTCATTACTTATTGAATTGCACATACCTGGTTATCAATTTTGTGGTCCAGGAACTAAATTAGATAAGAGATTGGAAAGAGGTGATACGGGTATAAATCCATTGGATGCTGCATGTCGTGAACACGATATTTCATATTCCCAAAGCAATAATCTGAAAGATAGGCATAAAGCTGATAAAATATTAGAAGAAAGAGCGTGGAATAGAGTAAAATCGAAAAATTCAAGTTTTGGTGAACGAGTTGCTGCTTGGACAATAACAAACTCTATGAAAGCTAAACAAAAACTTGGTATGGGTATAGAAAAAAAAACGAAAAAATCAAAGAATCAGCGAGTACTGAAAACACCAAAAAAATATGGTGGATTTTTACCTGTAGCAGCACTAATTCCATTAATTGGAAAGGCTTTAATTGCTGGTGCTGCAAGTGGTGCTGCTTCATATTGTGTAAAAAAAGCCCTAGGTAGTGGTTTATATTTAAAACCTCATAAGCATGGTGCGGGAATTAAAAAAAAAACGAAAAAAAACAAAGAAAGGAAATTGCCAAAAAGGCCATTAAACACTGATGATATAATCAAATTTGCTCGTGCTCATAAAATAAAATATTTCCGAGGTGTATATATGCGTGATACATTACCTAAAAAACCATTAAAAAATGAGTCAGCAGTTATTAATCTCGATTCCTTTGCAAGAGCTGGTACACATTGGGTTTCGTATATAAAAAAAGGTGAAAACGTTGAGTATTTTGACAGTTTTGGGAATTTAGCTCCACCAATAGAATTAATTGAATATTTTGGAAACAAGGCTAACATCACATTCAATTATAAGCGCTATCAAAAATTTAATTCTTTCAATCGTGGTCATTTGTGTTTGAAATTCCTTATAAAATCCACGAAATAATTGTTGAATACATCAGTATAGAAATGGAGTCGATAACAATTACACTTAGTGGAAATACGTCTACACTAAGTGCAGACTTCTTTCCACCAATTGATTTGAAGAGCAGTGATTATGTAATTGGATTGATCAACTTTGAATCATATCATTCAATACCAAATATTGATACAACAAATAATAAATTTTATTATAAAACCAATTCAAGTACGAATACAGATTTTCAAGTAATATCTATTCCAGTTGGGTCATGTGAAATTGAGAATATTAATAATATATTGAAAAAAGAATTAGGAGATCCAAATTATGATTACGATTTCGAGGAGAAACTTAATACCAATAGAATAGAAAGAGAGAAAAATGTTGCACGTAATTTCATAAGTTTAAAACCAAATACTAACACTTTAAAATGTGAGCTTAGGAGTACTGTTGATATTGATTTCACAAAAGATGATTCAATTGGATCTTTATTGGGGTTTAAAAAGCGAATATTAGAAAGGAATGTTGTTCATGAAAGTGATCTATATGTCAACATAGTTAAGGTAAATGCTATATGAATTGAATGTAATATTGTGACTGGATCATATAAGAATGGATTACCCATGCATATTTTACATGAGTTCTATCCAACAGTAGAGCCTGGGTATAAAATCAATGAGGTTCCTTCAAATGTGATTTATTTACCAGTGAACACTCAAACCATAAACAATATAACTGTAAATATTGTTGATCAAGAAAGGAAACAAATAAATTTTCGTGGTGAAACAATAACTATTAGATTACATTTGAAAAAAATTTTATAAAATGGGTATTAGTTATAAAAGAATGCAAACAACAACGAAAAGAATCAGTTCACCATCAACTATGAAAGTGTTAACAAGAGAAAATAAAAATTTCTTGAAATCACTCGGTTCAAAACTAAAAAGAGATCAAAAACTAAAACAAAAACAATGAATAATATTTTAGATATTACATCTGGTGTTGCTTTCAATGATGCAATAACACGTGTTGAAATACATAATCATCAACCTATTATTGCATCAGCATTTAATAATTGTGATGAAATAAGAATTCAAATCCAACAGCAAGATATCTATACGTTGCCTAGTCAAAGTTTTCTTTATATTGAAGGTAAACTATCAAAAGAAGATGGTAGTAAGCCTCCTGTGGATGCGAAAATAACAAATAATGGAATTGCATTTTTATTTGATGGAATTAAATATTCAATGAATGGTTTTGAAGTTGATAAGACGAAAAATATTGGAATTAGCTCAACTTTGGGAGCATATGCTTCATTAAATAAATTTGAAAGTGATAATCTTGAAAATGCTGGTTGGGGACTCAATATAAACATTCTAGATGAAAATGGTAATTTTAATATATGTGTTCCACTGAAAATGTTGCTTGGATTTTGTGAAGATAATAATAGAATATTAGTGAATGTTAGACAAGAATTGGTGTTAATTAGAGCCAGAAATGATAATAATGCATATATTTGTACAGAAAATTTGAAATTTATTCTGAACAAAATTCAATGGCGTGTTCCTCATATATATGTTAATGATGAATATAGATTGAGATTATTGAAAATTGTCAACTCAAATCATTTCTTGAAATGTCCATTCCGTTCTTGGGATTCATATGAATATCCAATTCTTCCTTCAGCAAAAAAGCAAATTTGGTCAATTAAATCATCAACTCAATTGGAAAAACCAAGATTTGTTATTGTTGCTTTCCAAACAAATCGAAAAAATTTGAAAGATAAAAATAGTAGTCATTTTGATAGTTGCAATTTAGCGAATATTAAGCTATATTTAAACTCAGTTTCTTATCCATATGACAATTTGAATCTAGATTTCAAAAATAATCACTATGCACTTCTTTATGATATGTACACGAAATTTTCCAAGGTCTGCTATGATTTTCATGATACATATATTGGTCCTATTCTAAGTAAAACAAATTTCAAAACATTTGCACCGATAACAGTAATAGATTGTTCCAATCAAAACGAAGCAGTAAAAAATAGTTCAGTTGATATACGTCTGGAGTTTGAATCAAATGATATATTTCCCGAGAATACGAGTGTTTATTGTCTTATCATGCATGATCGCATTATCGAATAGAATCCACTCACTAGTGCTGTTAGAGCTTCAGTATAAATTGAACTGCGAAGGAGCTAACTGAAATATGGAATTAATTGTTGATATACAAGGCTTCAATGCCAGAGATTATATAATAGTGACAAAAGAAATTGCAATTCTTACAAGAGATGGCAACAAATTGGAACATTTTTTCTTCAAAGAACCATTTCCTTGGAATAAGTTGGAACATAAATATAGAAAACAAGCAGGATGGTTGTATAACAATCACCATGGTTTAAAATGGAGTGATGGATATATACAATATAATGAAATTCCAAATTTGATTCTACCAATATTACAAGGTGCATCAACAATATATGTCAAAGGGGATATGAAGAAAACCTTTCTAGAATCTTTCAACTTGAATTCCACAATAATTTCTTTGGGGGAAGAATGTAAGTCTCTTCAGAGCTTTCCATCGAATAAATCATGTTTCAGACATTTTAATAATTGTGCAATTAGTAATGTTTATAAAATAAAAAGTCACTTAGACTATAATGAAATGTATAACATCATGAATATATAAATATATAATAGAAACTACAATGTTATTTTTGAATTATTAAATTTATTTTCAGCCGCATTAACCCCTTTTACCCCCTCCATTCTCTGTTATTACATTTATCATTTTAACTTTTTGCCTTTTTTCCATATAAAGTTGAAGTATCTCATAAATCATATATTAGCTATTCAAACACTGTAGAACATGGTTCAGAGAGTGGTTCTAGTTATATTGATTATAATTATCGTGAGTAATTGTAAAAGTGTGAAAGAAGAAAATTTTGAATCAATTATTGATTACTTATTTACATATGGATATCTTAATGTGAGTGAAGAGGAGGTCTTTAGTTCAACTGATAAAGATCCATCGTATCTAACAGCACTAAACCTATTACAAACTAATTTTAATTTAACGCAATCCAATGAAACAATTGAAAATGTTTTGAAACTCATTTCATCTCCTAGATGTGGTGTTAAAGATATGAATGTTTATAATACTCATTATATATTATGGGGAAATTCTACAATTACTTGGGATTCAAAAAGAACAACTAGTATTGTTCAATATTTAATTGAAAAAGCTTTCAATTTATGGTCTAAATATACAAATTTAAATATTATACATTCGCCATATAATGAAAATGCTACTATTTATATTTCATTTGGAGGAATTCAACATTAGGATTTCAAGAAACGGGCTAGATGCAGGTCTCATTTTGATGGGGAGGGTATGATATTGGGGCATGCTGAATTTCCAAGCTTAAGCATGCATCCAGAAATTCATATAGATAATGCAGAACAATGGTACTATGGTATGGATCCCCCATCCAATAGTAAAGAGAAGAGTCTTTTTGCTGTTTTAGTCCATGAAATTGGCCATGCATTAGGAATTAGGCATTCAAATGATGAGAATGCAATAATGTATCCAATATATACAGAAAAAATATTCCAAAATAGTAATTATTATGATTTACACATTGATGATATAAATGCTATTCAATCATTATATGGAAAAAACATTAAGTCATTGATAACAACAACGACAAAGGCACCGACAACGACAAAGGTATTAACAACAAAAGGAACACAGAAACCAATTACAACAACTGAAAAAACTCATAATAAGCGGAAAACAAGTTCAGATTCTTCTCCAGACTTATGTAGCTTAAAAAATGTCAATAAATTTCTAATCGTAAGAACAAAATTATATATATTTTATAATAAGTGGGTCTGGGTGAAAAATTTGAATGAAAAAAACTTTGATCCGGAGCCATATCTTATAACAGATTGGTTGAATTTTCTTCCAAATAATTTCTTGAGAATGAATGGTATTTACCAAAGACCAAATGGAAATATTGTATTATTCATAGATAACGTAAGTTATAATATAAAGTTTCCATCTTTAGAATTGGAAAATATTGCCAATCCCTACCATCAGAATAGTATAACCTATATTAATGGAGCTGTATCTACCAATAGTGGTCAAACATATATATTTCATAAAAATAATTCTTTCATAAAAATTGATGAATGCAGATTTTTCGCTTCAGAAATCGGAAGTGTAGATGATGAGTTCCCCGGTATTCCAAATAATATAGAATCTGTATTCAAGTATACAAATGGACGATTATATTTTTTTATTAATGATTATTATTATGAATTTGATGAATTCTCAAAGTCAGTTGTAAAAGCAGAGAAATTCAATCTTTCTATGTTCAATATTGATTGTCCCAAAATCAATTTATATGAGCAATTGAAAATACTACTATCAAAAATCTTGTATTCACAATAATTGTTTTTCTTATTTTTTTTTTCTTACTCCCCACCATCAGCTTCCTTCTCCACCTCTTACCTCTTACTGTATATATATATATATATAATTCCATACAAACTTTGTTTTTTCAACATTGTAATGATTTCATTACTCTAAATAATAGTAAACTACAGATTGCGGTATATATTTTTTGAAAAATGTCAAATAATAGTGAAATAGTCTGTTTGAAAATAATAGCATATGATTTGCTAAACAAAAAATATCATTGTGATCTAATAAAAGAAGAAGATATTGGAAGCTATAGGAACATGATTGAATCAACTTCAAGCAAATGTGGTTATAATGATAATTCACTTCTCAAATTATATGGAAAGCTGGCTCCAATAGCATATATTTGCAAAAAAATAAGTAAGGAGAAATTTGATTTGATATTGGAATCATTTAGTGGAATGAATTTATTGCAAATTTGGGGAAGACTTCCGCTAGAGTATAAATTACATCCTAAAGTTATATTGAAATTACCATGTGTGGAGCATACGAATCTACCAATCCATCATATCCATATTGATGGACCACCACCTAACATTGAAAACTGTCAGTCTTGTAAGACCGAATTTGAAATGTATCATCAAAAATATTCCAATAAATAAAAGAAAAAAAGATTAACTTATAGAGATATTTATTCATTCGATTTTTTTTGTCAACAAAATATTTATATTTATACATATACATTTTATTTTCTATAATCATAAATACAATTTATTATCATTCATTATTCTGATTGTTTAGCCGATTGTTTTTTGAAGTAGTAATAATTTCAATTGACGCTAAAATTACATTATTATAATTTAATATTATTTCTTTCATTGCTGAATTATTAACATTATTTGTTTCACCAATTATATTTTTAATATTTGTGTAAATATCACCATCACAAGAAGATGCTTGTCGCATTACACTCAAATAATAATCCAAGAAATTTAATGATTCTAAATAATTGATGATGTCATCTAAGTGATTAGTATTTTTAAATATATTGCGAATAGATGTATCACTTAGATAAATTTGATTATTCTGTGATTCAATTATCATAATTTTATCATTTTCTATAACATCAAATAATAATTTATGATTTGAAATCGAATATGATTCAACAACTGAAAGTACCCTAAAAAATCCTATAATAATATTATAGCACCTAAGAAACTCATACCAGTCAAGTCGTTTAAAATCGACGAACTTGTCAATTCTACTATTGTATATTCTAATAATAGTTTCTAAATTGTCTGTTGGATCAAATCCAATGTGTATCCAAATATTCGTATTTAGCAAAAATCTATGTTCCATAATCAATTTAGATTTGACGAAACCTCTAGAGAGTGCTAAGTCAAATTCATATAAACCCTCCACTACTTCTTCAACGACTTGTGCTTCTGCTTGTTCTGCATTATTCTCAAGAAGAGGAACTTCATTTAATATTTCTTTATTTTTATTCATATTAGTTTTTCTTTTTGTTTTTGTTGCCAATGCATCATTTTGAATGATATGCTTGCAGGATGGTTTCGTATGAAGTGGATACTTTCTTTTGTTCATATTGTTGTCAGTATTTTCATTCACTTGCTGTAAATGAATATTTTCTAAAAAATTTCTCTTGAAAAAATTAATTGAAATTACTTACCATTTTTGTCATTTATAGATAATAGTTTTCTTCTTGAAAGATATAATATCAGAAAACTGAATAGTTTGTATCACTTGGAGTTTCAAACTCATACTGAATTTAGTATGCAAAAATTTTTCTACATATATAAATAAGACATTGATAATCTCAAACATGGGATCACAAGTGATGCAGATAAAACATTGCATCCGTTAATTATTGTGAAACAAAAATAATTAATCCAAAGTCTAAAATTTATGATTTGACGAGTGGAATATTTATGCGGATAAAACATTGCATCTCTCAATTATTGTGAATCAATTGCAAAAACTGGTTAATAGAATATTCTGAATTTTTTTTTCCCTACTTGCTAATTTATTAAATGATAAATTGCGCTACTTATAATATAAAGCTCCATCTTAATATTTACTTCAATATGTAGTTCGTCTAGTGAATAATAAATAGCGTCACACACAAGAATAGAAATCTTTTTTATTAAACGCTAGTTAGTCTATTGAATAATAGGTGACACCATTCGTCACGCAACTCAAAAAGATGGCGTTACTGGTAAATGTATAAATAACGTCACAGAGACCTTTTTATCTACGTCAATTAGTAGTTCATTTACTGGAAAAAAGATAGCGCCACACACAAAAAAAAAACTCTGCATTTAACGTTAGTTGACGTTATTATTGTCATTCATGTTACAGAGATCTATCACATAAATTAGAAGTTCATCTAGTGAATAATAGATGGCGCCACACGCAAAAAGAGAAAAATAGAAATCTTCTCCATTCAACGCTAGTTAGTCTGTTGGATGATAGGTGGCGCCACTCACCACTGCTCAAGAGATGGCGCCACTCGTAAATGTTCTGATAACGTCACCGCTGTTTAGATAACGTCACTGCTCGCGTTATCTTTGAAATCTTAGATCGTTATCTGGTCCAGAATCGGTGTTACATTACTACTTATTTAGTGCTAGATTCTGCCATATAACGCACTTTTGAAGCAAAATCTTGCTTCTGAGCAGATTTACAGAGTCAAAAATTTCTCAACGAGACTCAGAAGAAGCGCCGATAACTTGCTATAAACGCAAAATTTTGTGCATTTGAGGACTGATTCATGCGTATTATGTTGTATTGGATAGATTAATGTGATTTGCGATACTTTGAAACTGCTCAGAATGTGGTAATTTTGACTTATTTCAGACTTCATATAACAGCAGATAGCGCTCTGAAAACACGAAATATGATGTTTTTGTCAATAGATTCATACATATTATGAGGTCCTGAATAGGAATATGAACTTTTCGATTGTGAAAATCTTCGCGAAAAAGCGTGATTTCGACTTATTCAAAAGTTTGTAAAACTGCTAATAGCACATTAAAAACACGAAATATGATGTATTTGGTGCTAGATTCTGCTATATAACGCACTTTTGAAGCAAAATATTGCTTCTGAGCAGATTTACACAGTCAAAAATTTCTCAACGAGACTCAGAGAAAACGCCGATTGCCTGCTGGAAACGCAAAATTTTGTGCATTTGAGGACGGATTCATGCGTATTATGTTGTATTGGATAGATTTATGTGATTTGCGATACTTTGAATCGGTTCAGAATGTGGTAATTTTGACTTATTTCAAACTTCATATAACTGAAGATTGCGCTCTGAAAACACGAAATATGATGTTCTTGTTAATAGATTCATACATATTATGAGGTCCTGAATAGGAATATGAACTTTCTGATTGTGAAAATTTGCGCGAAAAAGCGTGATTCCGGCTTATTCCAAAGTTTGTAAAACTGTAAATAGCACTCTAAAAACACGAAATATGATGTATTTGGTGCTAGATTCTGCCAGATAAAGCACTTTTGAAGCAAAATCTTGCTCCTGAGCAGATTTGCAGAGTCAAAGATTCTTCAACGAGACTCAGAAAAAACGCCGATAACTTGCTGGAAACGCAGAATTTTGTGCATTTGAGAACGGATTTATGCGTATTATGTTGTATTGGATAGATTCATGTGATTTGCGATACTATGGAACTGCTCAGAATGTGATAATTTTGACTTATTTCAAACTTCATATAACTGCAGATAGCGCTCTGCAAACACGAGATATAATGTTTTTGTCAATAGATTCATACATATTATGAGGTCCTGAATAGAAATATGAACTTTTTGATTGTGAAAATCTGCGCGGAAAAGCGTGATTTTGACTCATTCCAGAGTTTGTAAAACTGCAAATAGCATTCTAAAAACACAAAATATGATGTATTTCGTGCTAGATTCTGCCATATAACGCACTTTTGAAGCAAAATCTTGCTTCTGAGCAGATTTACAGAGTCAAAAATTTCTCAACAAGACTCGGAAAAACGCCAATAACTTGCTGGAAACGCAAAATTTTGTGCATTTGAGGACGGATTCATGCGTATTATGTTGTATTGGATAAATTTATGTGATTTGCGATACTTTGAAACTGCTCAGAATGTGGTAATTTTGACTTATTTTGAACTTCATATAACGTCAGATAGCGCTCTGAAAACAAGGAATATGATGTTTTTGTCAATAGATTCATACATATTATGAGGTCCCGAATAGGAATATAAACTTTTTGATTGTGAAAATCTGCGCGGAAAAGCGTGATTTCGACTTATTCCTATGTTTGTAAAACTGCAAATAGCACTCTAACAACACAAAATATGATGTATTTGGTGCTAGATTCTGCCATATAACGCACTTTTGAAGCAAAATCTTGCTTCTCAGCAGATTTAAGAGTCCAAAATTTCTCAACGAGACTCAAAAAAAACGCCGATAACTTGCTGGAAACGCTAAATTTTGTGCATTTGGAGACGGATTCATGCGCATTATGTCGTATTGGATAGATTCATGTGATTTGCGATACTTTGAAACTGCTCAGAATGTGGTAATTTAGACTCATTTCAAAACTTCACATAACTGCAGAATGCGCACTGAAAACACGAAATATGATGTTTTTATTAATAGATTCATACATATTATAAGGTCCTGAAAAGGAATATGAACTTTTTGATTGAGGAAATCTGCGCGGGAAAGCGTGATTTCGACTCATTCCAAAGTTTGTAAAACTGCAAAAAGCACTCTAAAAACACAAAATATGATGTATTTGGTGCTAGATTCTGTCATATAACGCACTTTTGAAGCGAAATCTTGCTTCTGAGCAGATTTACAGTCAAAATTTTCTCAACGAGACTCAGAAAAAACGTCTATAACTTGCTGGTAACGCAAAATTTTGTGCATTTGAGGACGGATTCATGCGTATTATGTTGTATTGGATAGATTTATGTGATTTGCGATACTTTGAAACTGCTCAGAAGGTGGTAATTTTGACTTACTTCACACTTCATAGAACTGCAGATAGCGCTCTAAAAACACGAAATATGATGTTTTTGTCAATAGATTCATACATATTATAAGGTTCTGAATAGGAATATGAACTTTTTGATTGTGAAAATCTGCGCGGAAAAGCGTGATTTCGACTCATGCCAAAGTTTGTAAAACTGCAAATAGCACTCTAACAACACGAGATATGATGTATTCGGTGCTAGATTCTGCCATATAACGCACTTTTGAAGCAAAATCTTGCTTCTGAGCAGATTCACAGGGTCGAAAATCTCTCAACGAGACTCAGGAAAAACGTCGATAACTTGCTGGAAACGCAAATGTTTGTGCATCTTAGGACAGATCCATGCGTACTATGTTGTATTGGATAGATTTATTTGATTTGCGATACTTTGAAACTGCTCAGAATGTGGTAATTTTGACTTATTTCAAACTTCATATAACTGCAGATATCGCTCTGAAAACACGGAATATGATGTTTTTGTCAATAGATTCATACATATTATGAGGTCCTGAATAGGAATATTAACTCTTTGATTGTGAAAATCTACGCGGAAAAGCGTGATTCCGACTTATTCCAAAGTTAGTAAAACTGCAAATAGCACTCTAAAAACACGGAATATGATGTATTTGGCGCTAGATTCTGCCAAATAACGCACTTCTGAAGCAAAATCTTGATTCTGAGCAGATTTACAGATTCAAAAATTTCTCAACGAGACTCAGAAAAAACGCCGATAACTGGCTGGAAACGCAAAATCTTGTGCATTTGAGGACGGATTCATGCGTATTATGTTGTATTGGATAGATTCATGTGATTTGCAATACTCTGAAACTGCTCAGAATGTGGTAATTTTGACTTATTTCAAACTTCATATAAATGCAGATAGCGCTCTAAAAACATGAAATATGATGTTTTTGTCAATAGATTTATACATATTATGAGGTCCTGAATAGGAATATGAACTTTCTGATTGTGAAAATCTGCGCGGAAAAGCGTGATTTCGACTTATTCCAAAGTTTTTAGAACTGCAAATAGCACTCTAAAAACACAAAATATTATGTATTTGGTGCTAGATTCTGTCATATAACGCACTTCTGAAGCAAAATCTTATTTCTGAGCAGATAAACGAAGTCAAAAATTTCTCAACGAGACTCAGAAAAAGCGCCGAATAACTTGCTGGAAACGCAAAATTTTGTGCATTTGAGGACTGATTGATGCGTATTATGTTGTATTGGATAGATTTATGTGATTTGCGAAACTTTGAAACTGCTCAGAGTGTGGTAATTTTGACTTATTTCAAACTTCATATAACTGCAGATAGCGCTCTAAAAACACGAAATATGATGTTTTTGTCAATAGATTCATACATATTATGAGGTCCTGAATAGCAATATGAACTTTTTGATAGTAAAAATCTGCGCGGAAAAGCGTGATTTTGACTTATTCCAGAGTTTGTAAAACTGCAAATCGCACTCCAAAAACACGAAATATGATGTATTTGGTGCTAGATTCTGCCATATAACGCACTTATGAAGCAAAATCTTGCTTCTGAGCAGATTTACAGAGTCAAAAATTTCTCAACGAGACTCAGAAGAAACGCCGGTAACTTGCCGGAAACGCAAAATTTAGTGCATTTGAGGACAGATCCATGCGTATTATGTTGTATTGGATAGATTTATGTGATTTGCGATACTTTGAAACTGCTCAGAATGTGGTAATTTTGACTTATTTCAAACTTCATATAACTGCAGATAGCGCTCTGAAAACACAAAATATAATGTTTTTGTTAATAGAATCATACATATTATAAGGTCCTGAATAAGAATATGAACTTTTTTATTGTGAAAATCTGCGCGGAAAAGCGTGATTTCGACTTATTCCAAAGTTTGTAAAACTGCGAATAGCACTCTAAAAACACAAAATATGATGTATTTGGTGCTAGATTCTGTTATATAACGCACTTTTGAAGCAAAATATTGCTTCTGAGCAGATATAGAGGGTCAAAAATTTCTCAACGAGACTCAGAAAAAGCGCCGAATAACTTGCTGGAAACGCAAAATTTTGTGCATTTGAGGACTGATTCATGCGTATTATGTTGTATTGGATAGATTTATGTGATTTGCGATACTGTGAAACTGCTCAGAATGTGGTAATTTTGACTTATTTCTAACTTCATATAACTGCAGATAGCGCTCTGAAAACACAAAATATGATGTTTTTGTCAATGAATTCATACATATTATGAGGTCCTGAATAGGAATATGAACTTTTTTATTGTGAAAATCTGCGCGGAAAAGCGTGATTTCGACTTATTCCAAAGTTTGTAAAACTGCAAATAGCACTCTAAAAACACAAAATATGATGTATTTGGTGCTAGATTCTGCCATATAACGCACATTTGAAGCAAAATCTTCCTTCTGAGCAGATTTATAGAGTCAAAAATTTCCCAACGAGACTCAGGAAAAACGCCGATAACCTGCTGGGAACGCAAAATTTTGTGCATTTGGGGACAGATTCATGCGTATTATGTTGTATTAGATAGACATATGTGATTTGCGATACTTTGAAACTGCTCAGAATGTGGTATTTCGACTTATTTCAAACTTCATATAACTGCAGATAGCGCTCTGAAAACACGGAATATGATATTTTTGTTAATAGATTCATTTATATTATGAGGTCCTGAATAGGAATATGAACTTTTTGATTGTAAAAATCCGCGCGGAAAAGCGTGATTTCGACTTATTCCAAAGTTTGTAGAACCGCAAATAGCACTCTAAAAACACAAAATATGATGTATTTGGTGCTAGATTCTGCCATATAACGCACTTTTGAAGCAAAATCTTGCTTCTGAGCAGATTTACAGAGTCAAAAATCTCTCAACGAGACTCAGAAAAAGCGCCGATAACTTGCTGGAAACGCAAAATTTTGTGCATTTGAGGACTGATTCATGCGTATTATGTTGTATTGGATAGATTTATGTGATTTGCGATACTTTGAAACTGCTCAGAATGTGGTAATTTTGACTTATATTAAATTTCATATAACTGAAGATAGCGCTCTGAAAACACAAAATATGATGTTGTTGTTAATAGATTCATACATATTATGAGGTCTTGAATAGGAATATGACTTTTTTGATTGTGAAAATCTGCGCGAAAAAGCGTGATTTCGACTTATTCCAAAGATTGTGAAACTGCAAATGGCACTCTAAAAACACGAAATATGATGTATTTGGTGCTAGAGTCTGCCAGATAACGCACATTTGGAGCAAAATCTTGCTTCTGAGCAGATTTACAGAGTCAAAAATTTCTCAACGAGACTCAGAAAAAGCGCCGATAACTGGCTGGAAACGCAAAATTGTGTGCATTTGAGGACTGATTCATGCGTATTATGTTGTATTGGATAGATTTATGTGATTCGCGATACTTTGAAACTGCTCAGAATGTGGTAATTAAACTTCATATAACTGAAGACAGCGCTCTGAAAACACAAAATATGATGTTTTTGTTAATAGATTCATACATATTAGGAGGTCCTGAATAGGAATATGAACTTATTGATTGTGAAAATTTGCGCGGAAAATTGTGATTTCGACCAATTCCAAAGTTTGTGAAACTGCAAATAGCACTCTGAAAACACGAAATATGATGTATTTGGTGCTAGATTCTGCCATATAACGCACTTTTGAAGCGAAATCTTGCTTCTGAGCAGATTTACAGAGTCAAAAATTTCTCAACAGAAAAAACGCCGATAACTTGCTGGAAACGCAAAATTTAGTGCATTTGAGGACGGATCCATGCGTATTATGTTGTATTGGATAGATCTATGTGATTTGCGATACTTTGAAACTGCTCAGAATGTGGTAATTTTGACTTATTTCAAACTTCATATAACTGCAGATAGCGCTCGGAAAACACGAAATATGATGTTTTTGTTAATAGATTCATACATATTATGAGGTCCTGAATTGGAATATGAACTTTTTGATTGTGAAAATCTGCGCAGAAATGCATGATTTTGACTTATTCCAAAGTTTGTAAAACTGCAAATAGCACTCTAAAAACACAAAATATGATGTATTTGGTTCTAGATTCTGCCATATAACGCACTTTTGAAGCAAAATCTTGCTTCTGAGCAGATTTACAGAGTCAAAAATTTCTCAACGAGACTCAGAAAAAGCGCCGATAACTTGCTGGAAGCGCAAAATTTTGTGCATTTGAGGACTGATTCATGCGTATTATGTTGTATTGGATAGATTTATGTGATTTGCGATACTTTGAAACTGCTCAGAATGTGGTAATTTTGACTTATTTCAAACTTCATATAAATGCAGATAGCGCTCTAAAAACACGAAATATGATGTTTTTGTCAATAGATTCATACATATTATGAGGTCCTGAATAGGAATATGAACTCTTTGATTGTGAAAATCTGCGCGGAAAAGCGTGATTTCGACTTATTCCAAAGTTTGTAAAACTGCAAATAGCACTCTAAAAACACGAAATATGATGTATTTGGTGCAAGTTTCTGTTATATAACGCACTTTTGAAGCAAAATATTGCTTCTGAGCAGATATAGAGGGTCAAAAATTTCTCAACGAGACTCAGAAAAAGCGCCGAATAACTTGCTGGAAACGCAAAATTTTGTGCATTTGAGGACTGATTGATGCGTATTATGTTGTATTGGATAGATTTATGTGATTTGCGATACTTTGAAACTGCTCAGAATGTGGTAATTTTGACTTATTTCTAACTTCATATAACTGCAGATAGCGCTCTGAAAACACAAAATATGATGTTTTTGTTAATGGATTCATACATATTATGAGGTCCTGAATAGGAATATGAGCTTTTTTATTGTGAATATCTGCGCGGAAAAGCGTGATTTCGACTTATTCCAAAGTTTGTAAAACTGCAAATAGCACTCTAAAAACACAAAATATGATGTATTTGGTGCTAGATTCTGCCATATAACGCACGTTTGAAGCAAAATCTTACTTCTGAGCAGATTTACAGAGTCAAAAATTTCTCAACGAGACTCAGAAGTAACGCCGATAACTTGCCGGAAACGCAAAATTTTGTGCATTTGAGGACAGATTTATGCGTATTATGTTGTATTGGATAGATTTATGTGATTTGAGATACTTTGAAACTGCTCAGAATGTGGTAATTTTGACTTATATCAGACTTCATATAACTGCAGATAGCGCTCTGAAAACACAAAATATGATGTTTTTGTCAATAGATTCATACATATTATGAGCTCCTGAATAGGAATATGAACTTTTTGATTGTGAAAATCTGCGCGGAAAAGCGTGATTTCGACTTATTCCAAAGTTTGTAAAACTGCAAATAGCACTTCTAAAGCACAAAATATGATGTATTTGGTGCTAGATTCTGCCAGATAACGCACTTTTGAAGCAAAATCTTGCTTCTGAGCAGATTTACAGAGTCAAAAATCTCTCAACGAGGCTCAGAAGTAACGCCGATAACTTGCTGGAAACGCAAAATTTTGTGCATCTGAGGACGGATTTATGCGTATTATGTTGTATTGGATAGATTTATGTGATTTGCGATACTTTGAAACTGCTCAGAATGTGGTAATTTTGACTTATATCAAACTTCATATAACTGCAGATAGCGCTCTGAAAACACAAAATATGATGTTTTTGTCAATAGATTCATACATATTATAAGCTCCTGAACAGCAATATGAACTTTTCGATTGGAAAAATCTGCGCGAAAAAGCGTGATTTCGACTTATTCCAGAGTTTGTAAAACTGCAAATCGCACTCCAAAAACACGAAATAAGATGTATTTGGTGCTAGATTCTGCCATATAACGCACCTATGAAGCAAAATCTTGCTTCTGAGCAGATTTACAGAGTCAAAAATTTCTCAACGAGACTCAGAAAAAACGCCGGTAACTTGCCGGAAACGCAAAATTCAGTGCATTTGAGGACAGATACATGCGTATTATGTTGTATTGGATAGATTTATGTGATTTGCGATACTTTGTAACTGTTTAGAATGTGGTAATTTTGACTTATTTCAAACTTCATATAAATGCAGATAGCGCTCTAAAAACACGAAATATGATGTTCTTGTCAATAGATTCATACATATTATGAGGTCCCGAATAGGAATATGAACTTTTTGATTGTGAAAATCTGCGCGGAAAAGCGTGATTTTGACTTATTCCAAAGTTTGTAAAACTGCAAATAGCACTCTAAAAACACGAAATATGATGTATTTGGTGCTAGATTCTGTTATATAACGCACTTTTGAAGCAAAATATTGCTTCTGAGCAGATATAGAGGGTCAAAAATTTCTCAACGAGACTCAGAAAAAGCGCCGAATAACTTGCTGGAAACGCAAAATTTTGTGCATTTGAGGACTGATTGATGCGTATTATGTTGTATTGGATGGATTTATGTGATTTGCGATACTTTGAAACTGCTCAGAATGTGGTAATTTTGACTTATTTCAAACTTCATATAACTACAGATAGCGCTCTGAAAACACAAAATATGATGTTTTTGTTAATAGATTCATACATATTATGAGGTCCTGAATAGGAATATGAACTTTTTGATTGTGAAAATCAGCGCGGAAAAGCGTGATTTCGACTTATTCCAAAGTTTGTAAAACTGCAAATAGCACTCTAAAAACACAAAATATGATGTATTTGGTGCTAGATTCTGCCATATAACGCACATTTGAAGCAAAATCTTCCTTCTGAGCAGATTTATAGAGTCAAAAATTTCTCAACGAGACTCAGGAAAAACGCCGACAACCTGCTGGAAACGCAAAATTTTGTGCATTTGAGGACGGATTCATGCGTATTATGTTGTATTAGATAGACATATGTGATTTGCGATACTTTGAATCTGCTCAGAATGTGGTATTTCGACTTATTTCAAACTTCATATAACTGCAGATAGCGCTCTGAAAACACGGAATATGATATTCTTGTTAATAGATTCATTTATATTATGAGGTCCTGAATAGGAATATGAACTTTTTGATTGTAAAAATCCGCGCGGAAAAGCGTGATTTCGACTTATTCCAAAGTTTGTAAAACCGCAAATAGCACTCTAAAAACACAGAATATGATGTATTTGGTGCTAGATTCTGCCATATAACGCACTTTTGAAGCAAAATCTTGCTTCTGAGCAGATTTACAGAGTCTAAAATCTCTCAACGAGACTCAGAAAAAGTGCCGATAACTTGCTGGAAACGCAAAATTTTGTGCATTTGAGGACTGATTCATGCGTATTATGTTGTACTGGATAGATTTATGTGATTTGCGATACTTTGAAACTGCTCAGAATGTGGTAATTTTGACTTATTTCAAACTTCATATAACTGAAGATAGCGCTCTGAAAACACAAAATATGATGTTGTTGTTAATAGATTCATACATATTATGAGGTCTTGAATAGGAATATGACTTTTTTGATTGTGAAAATCTGCGCGAAAAAGCGTGATTTCGACTTATTCCAAAGATTGTGAAACTGCAAATGGCACTCTAAAAACACGAAATATGATGTATTTGGTGCTAGAGTCTGCCAGATAACGCACATTTGGAGCAAAATCTTGCTTCTGAGCAGATTTACAGAGTCAAAAATTTCTCAACGAGACTCAGAAAAAGCGCCGATAACTGGCTGGAAACGCAAAATTTTGTGCATTTGAGGACTGGTTCATGCGTATTATGTTGTATTGGATAGATTTATGTGATTTGCGATACTTTGAAACTGCTCAGAATGTGGTAATTTTGACTTATTTCAAACTTCATATAACTGAAGATAGCGCTCCGAAAACACAAAATATGATGTTGTTGTTAATAGATTCATACATATTATGAGGTCCTGAATAGAAATAAGAACTTTTTGATTGTGAAAATCTGCGCGAAAAAGCGTGATTTCGACTTATTCCAAAGATTGTGAAACTGCAAATGGCACTCTAAGAACACGAAATATGATGTATTTGGTGCTAGAGTCTGCCAGATAACGCACATTTGAAGCAAAATCTTGCTTCTGAGCAGATTTACAGAGTCAGAAATTTCTCAACGAGACTCAGAAAAAGCGCCGATAACTTGCTGGAAACGCAAAATTGTGTGCATTTGAGGACTGATTCATGCGTATTATGTTGTATTGGATAGATTTATGTGATTTGCGATACTTTGAAACTGCTCAGAATGTGATAATTTTGACTTATTTCAAACTTCATATAACTGAAGATAGCGCTCTGAAAACACAAAATATGATGTTTTTGTTAATAGATTCATACATATTATAAGGTCTCGGATAGGAATATGAACTTTTTGATTGTAAAAATCCGCGCGGAAAAGCGTGATTTCGACTTATTCCAAAGTTTGTAAAACCGCGAATAGCACTCTAAAAACACGAAATATGATGTATTTGGTGCTAGATTCTGCCATATAACGCACTTTTGAAGCAAAATATTGCTTCTGAGCAGATATAGAGGGTCAAAAATTTCTCAACGAGACTCAGAAAAAGCGCCGAATAACTTGCTGGAAACGCAAAATTTTGTGCATTTGAGGACTGATTGATGCGTATTATGTTGTATTGGATGGATTTATGTGATTTGCGATACTTTGAAACTGCTCAGAATGTGGTAATTTTGACTTATTTCAAACTTCATATAACTACAGATAGCGCTCTGAAAACACAAAATATGATGTTTTTGTTAATAGATTCATACATATTATGAGGTCCTGAATAGGAATATGAACTTTTTGATTGTGAAAATCAGCGCGGAAAAGCGTGATTTCGACTTATTCCAAAGTTTGTAAAACTGCAAATAGCACTCTAAAAACACAAAATATGATGTATTTGGTGCTAGATTCTGCCATATAACGCACATTTGAAGCAAAATCTTCCTTCTGAGCAGATTTATAGAGTCAAAAATTTCTCAACGAGACTCAGGAAAAACGCCGACAACCTGCTGGAAACGCAAAATTTTGTGCATTTGAGGACGGATTCATGCGTATTATGTTGTATTAGATAGACATATGTGATTTGCGATACTTTGAAACTGCTCAGAATGTGGTATTTCGACTTATTTCAAACTTCATATAACTGCAGATAGCGCTCTGAAAACACGGAATATGATATTCTTGTTAATAGATTCATTTATATTATGAGGTCCTGAATAGGAATATGAACTTTTTGATTGTAAAAATCCGCGCGGAAAAGCGTGATTTCGACTTATTCCAAAGTTTGTAAAACCGCAAATAGCACTCTAAAAACACAGAATATGATGTATTTGGTGCTAGATTCTGCCATATAACGCACTTTTGAAGCAAAATCTTGCTTCTGAGCAGATTTACAGAGTCTAAAATCTCTCAACGAGACTCAGAAAAAGTGCCGATAACTTGCTGGAAACGCAAAATTTTGTGCATTTGAGGACTGATTCATGCGTATTATGTTGTACTGGATAGATTTATGTGATTTGCGATACTTTGAAACTGCTCAGAATGTGGTAATTTTGACTTATTTCAAACTTCATATAACTGAAGATAGCGCTCTGAAAACACAAAATATGATGTTGTTGTTAATAGATTCATACATATTATGAGGTCTTGAATAGGAATATGACTTTTTTGATTGTGAAAATCTGCGCGAAAAAGCGTGATTTCGACTTATTCCAAAGATTGTGAAACTGCAAATGGCACTCTAAAAACACGAAATATGATGTATTTGGTGCTAGAGTCTGCCAGATAACGCACATTTGGAGCAAAATCTTGCTTCTGAGCAGATTTACAGAGTAAAAAATTTCTCAACGAGACTCAGAAAAAGCGCCGATAACTGGCTGGAAACGCAAAATTTTGTGCATTTGAGGACTGGTTCATGCGTATTATGTTGTATTGGATAGATTTATGTGATTTGCGATACTTTGAAACTGCTCAGAATGTGGTAATTTTGACTTATTTCAAACTTCATATAACTGAAGATAGCGCTCCGAAAACACAAAATATGATGTTGTTGTTAATAGATTCATACATATTATGAGGTCCTGAATAGAAATAAGAACTTTTTGATTGTGAAAATCTGCGCGAAAAAGCGTGATTTCGACTTATTCCAAAGATTGTGAAACTGCAAATGGCACTCTAAGAACACGAAATATGATGTATTTGGTGCTAGAGTCTGCCAGATAACGCACATTTGAAGCAAAATCTTGCTTCTGAGCAGATTTACAGAGTCAGAAATTTCTCAACGAGACTCAGAAAAGCGCCGATAACTTGCTGGAAACGCAAAATTGTGTGCATTTGAGGACTGATTCATGCGTATTATGTTGTATTGGATAGATTTATGTGATTTGCGATACTTTGAAACTGCTCAGAATGTGGTAATTTTGACTTATTTCAAACTTCATATAACTGAAGATAGCGCTCTGAAAACACAAAATATGATGTTTTTGTTAATAGATTCATACATATTATAAGGTCTCGGATAGGAATATGAACTTTTTGATTGTAAAAATCCGCGCGGAAAAGCGTGATTTCGACTTATTCCAAAGTTTGTAAAACCGCGAATAGCACTCTAAAAACACGAAATATGATGTATTTGGTGCTAGATTCTGCCATATAACGCACTTTTGAAGCGAAAACTTGCTTCTGAGCAGTTTTACAGAGTCAAAAATTTCTCAATGAGACTCAGAAAAAACGCCAATAACTTGCTGGAAACGCAAAATTTTGTGCATTTGAGGACGGATTCATGAATATTATGTTGTATTGGATAGATTTATGTGATTTGCGATACTTTGAAACTGCTCAGAATGTGGTAATTTTGACTTATTTCAAACTTCATATTACTGCAGATAGCGCTCGGAAAACACGAGATATGATGTTTTTGTCAATAGATTCATACATATTATGAATTCCCGAATAGGAATATGAACTTTTTGATTGTGAAAAACTGCGCGGAAGAGCGTGATTTCGACTTATTCCAAAGCTTGTAAAACTGCAAATAGCACTCTAAAAACACAAAATATGATGTATTTGGTGCTAGATTCTGCCATATATCGCACATTTGAAACAAAATCTTCCTTCTGAGCAGATTTATAGAGTCAAAAATTTCTCAACGAGACTCAGGAAAAACGCCGATAACTTGCTGGAAACGCAAAATTTTGTGCATTTTAGGACGGATTGATGCGTATTATGTTGTATTGGATAGATTTATGTGATTTGCGATACTTTGAAACTGCTCTGAATGTGGTAATTTTTACTTATTTCAAACTTCATATAACTGCAGATAGCGCTCTGAAAACACAAAATATGATGTTTTTGTTGATAGATTCATACATATTATAAGGTCTTGGATAGGAATATGAACTTTTTGATTGTAAAAATCCGCGCGGAAAAGCGTGATTTCGACTTATTCCAAAGTTTGTAAAACCGCAAATAGCACTCTAAAAACACGAAATATGATGTATTTGGTGCTAGATTCTGCCATATAACGCACTTTTGAAGCAAAAACTTGCTTCTGAGCAAATTTACAGAGTCAAGAATTTCTCAATGAGACTCAGAAAAAACGCCGATAACTTGCTGGAAACGCAAAATTTTGTGCATTTGAGGACGGATTCATGCGTATTATGTTGTATTGGATAGATTTATGTGATTTGCGATACTTTGAAACTGCTCAGAATGTGGTAATATTGACTTATTTCAAACTTCATATAACTGCAGATAGCGCTCGGAAAACGCGAAATATGATGTTTTTGTCAATAGATTTATACATATTATGAAGTCCTGAATAGAAATAAGAACTTTTTGATTTTGAAAATTTGCGCGGAAAATTGTGATTTCGACTTATTCCAAAGTTTGTAAAACTGCAAATAGCACTCTAAAAACACGAAATATGATGTATTTAGTGCTAGATTCTGCCATATAACGCACTTTTGAAGCGAAATCTTGCTTCTGAGCGAATTTACAGAGTATAAAATTTCTCAACGAGACTCAGAAAAAACGCCGATAACTTGCTGGAAACGCAAAATTTGGTGCATTTGAGGACGGATCCATGCGTATTATGTTGTATTGAATAGATCTATGTGATTTGCGATACTTTGAAACTGCTCAGAATGTGGTAATTTTGACTTATTCCAAACTTCATATAACTGCAGATAGCGCTCTGGAAACATGAAATATGATGTTTTTGTCGATAGATTCATACATATTATGAGGTCCTGAATAGGAATATGAACTCTTTGATTGTGAAAATCTGCGCGGAAAAGCATGATTTTGACTTATTCCAAAGTTTGTAAAACTGCAAATAGCACTCTAAAAACACGATATATGATGTAGTTTGGTGCTAGATTCTGCCATATAACGCACTTTTGAAGCAAAATCTTGCTTCTGAGCAGATTTACAGTGTCAAAAATTTCTCAACGAGACTCAAAAAGCGCCGATAACTTGCAGGAAACACAAA